>VDFB02372672.1:0-53495 GCA_007258455.2 Sequoia sempervirens
AATGGGGTTTTATTTTCCTATTTGGTTGGCTTGGTGGTCTTTGGTTCTTGGTGGTTAGATTAGTCTTCATACTTCTAGCTATTTTTTTCTTGCTTCTTGTATTCTTGGTCTTTCTCCATTTGAATAAATTTTTATCCCTTTGTTTATATATATGTATTTTTTGAAAACTAAACTTATGGATCTACAAAAGTGTATTTTTACATTTAAAAAATGTTATTTATATGTGGAGAATTTTTTGAAACATTTCAAATTATTTCATTTTTTTTGGGTAAATTGGCCTCCAAGTGGTGCTACATATGCATTTAGCAAATAATTTTAGTTGGAAATTTTTTTCATATGTTTAACAAAAAATAAGTTTTAATTAAAAAATATTAAAATTTACTTGCCTTGACAAGTTGACCAAAAGTGTGACACAACTTAGTCTTTTTACCCTAATACATCCCCTAATATAATCTATAATTGTAATGCCCTGCTAAAGGACATGGTGGATAACACAAAAAGATAAACAAGATCATGCCAATAAATTTTTATTTTTTTTCTGAAACTAAAGTGACATTAGCTAATGCAACTCAACAAATTAATATGAATGACATCATTACATTAACATCATATCATAATCACATTATAACCTATGTAGTGCCCCTCTGTGTCAGTTGTTCTAGACTTTTGTGTGGGTATTTGTGTGTGCTTCATTAATTACCGTGTTATTTGATTGTGTGAAAAATATCATATGTTAGTAATCATGTTTATATAATTAATTAAAACATAAGTGAGTTGCAAGGTTATTTAAAATATAATTAGAAATTAAAATAATAATCAATTAAATTAAATTAAATGATTTAGAACAAATGATCAATTTAAACTAATTTGTTAAAAGTAAAAGTGATATTATTAGATAAATTGATTTAAATTGTTGTGTTAAATTGAAATTAATAATAATAATAATAATTGTGAACAAAATAATCTTGAAAAGGTAGTTATTATAATAAGAAATTTAATGGACAAGGGGATAGGAAGCTGAAATGAACTTCACCTTTTGAGCATTTGGAAGTTGAAGAGAATTGGTAAATTTGCAAAATAAATTTAGCTTATGGGGGAAAAGACGGGGAGGCATCCTGCACGGGAGAGGCATGCACAAGGAATATTGGAATCCCATGAGCAGCCAAGTGTAGATTCAGGCTTGAATGGAATTGCGAAAGAAGAAATACCCAGGGAGTGAATACCTTAAGCTTTATGCTATGTTCTAGTTAAAATCGGTTGTTATCTTTTCTGCCTGAACCTTATCCTTCTTTTTAGTCTTCTCTTCCGCGCACTTGAAGTTTATAGGAAGTTTAAAGATTTAAATAATTCCTCTGATAGGAAGTTTAAAGATTTAAATAATCCGCTCAATTCTTCTGACAATCTATCACAGTTGCAACACAATACATCTTGTAGAGAGTGAACATGGCTTCATGGGAGGACTCAGTAGAGAGGCATCGAAGATTGCATAGATAATCTCGCTCTATCATGGAGACATATGTTTTGATTTCTTTGTATATCTGGGAGAGCATGGGAGAGAAAAGGGGTGAATCTTAAGGTAATTCAAATGCCATATTTTATGCGAGCCTAATTTTAGAATCTATTACAACAAATCTAGGCTTTCTAGGCTATTTGTATCTTGTACAATTCAATACTGGAAAATAGTGTAGCAAAAATTTTGTTTATACCTTTTTTCTTATCGACTCAGCTTTGCTTATGCTTATTCCCTCAACCCATAAGATGAATGTGTTCTTTTATCTTTCTTAAGCGACCTATTCCTGTAGATCTTCCACCCAAGACATCTCTTTGGAATTCTTACCTCTCCTTAATATCATGGTTATTTACAAGTCTTTTCCTTACGAGCTACGTTTTAGATAAAACAATTCATGTTCCAAACCTCTGTGTTCCATATATTGAAATATGTTTTATCCGCCTTGTAAATGGACTGGTTCGGTGTTTAGATATAAGCTTTTCCTAATTAAGCTTTCCTTTCTTCACAACGTGGTTATGAAGCAATATCGTAACATGCAAAATTCCATTGATTCACCTATTAGCTAAACGTTTCAATAACTATTGTTGGATTCCTTGCCAATCAAGGGAAACGAGTGCACATTTGAGTCTCACTTTATTTATAAAGTCTTTCACTGTTGGCTCATTTAATATGATTATCTCATCTTCTTGTGGAACTTTGTCACCAGCGTGGTTCTCTCTATATTTTTATATTCCTTCGTTGCTTCTGATCGTTGTGGCTATAGACCCCTTATACCATATGGTTAATATGTTTGAATTCTTGAGTTTCAAGGAATTTCCTTAACATAGTTACTGTTAAGCTCAAGGCTAGCTTGGAGTCGACATTTAAGTCAAAAATTAGAACAATGAAAATTATTCGTATATAAATCCTCTCCATCTCTCTGGCTTGTATTATGCTTGATCTTCTCTCATTGCAGACCTGTGACCTCATTTCTTGGAGGCATTCTGTCAAATAGTTCACTTGCCCTGTCAATGCGTTCTCAATCTGCAGACATGCCTACCAAGGAAATTGCAACCATATCATCTGAAAAAATTCCTCTATCCCTTATGCTTCAATGATGTCCATTCACTCTTTCAAAACTACCATTTTCAGCTCATTAGGAATGTGCTCAAAGATTATTAAATAGCATCCCTGAACCATTGACCAAACTTCAACTTGAGCGCGTCTCTAGAAAATTGCTGCCAAATGGAAATGCATCTAGTTCAAAATAAAAGACAAGAAAAAAGTTGCACAATATTTCTTCTATTCTTAAGTCATGTATTTGCACCTCACCTTTCTCCTTCTCTTGAGTTTTGCGGATAACATTTGAAAATTGATAACAATTCAAGTAGATGGCGATATTTCCAAATTCCAATATTCACTTTCTAATGTACTTGGCAACCTGTCACTATCACGCCATTTAGAGTGGAGGCTTTGTGCAGAATTAAATAGTCTCCCTGAAACCATTGGAAACCCGTCATAGCTACAAATGTTAGACTTACCAAGTTGTAGAAAATTAAATAAGCTCTCTGATTTCATTATTAGCCTATCTCAGCCGCGCACCTTTGAAGCATAATAGGAAGTTTAAAGGTTTAAATAATCTTTCTGATTTCTTTGTCAATCTATCGCAGTAGATGCATTTGATTTTAAGTTGTATTTTTCACATGCTTGTGTATTTTTATAATGTTAGTATTTAAGTCAATTACTATGAAAGAGAATTAGTTATTAAGCAAATAAATTGGTCTATGTTGAAAGAAAAAAGTTGTCTATATTTAATTATTAGGTAATATTATTCTGAGGAAAATTTACTTATCTATCATTCATTAATAAAGGTTCTGATCTTAATAAATAAATATAAGTGTGGGGCTAAAGCTAGGTAATAGGGAAATAACGTTATGTGTCCTTTCAGATGTAGGTATGTGGATATAGGTAGATCAATGAGTCTTTCTCCTTTTTATTATATGAAGTTTTATCTTAGGTATGCTTATCTTTATGTTACGGTATATTTTAGTTAGGAATGATACCTCTGTTAGGATGGAATAAATGAGTTATAATTTAAATGATATAAATGGGGGGGGGGATCAGTGCTATCATCCACATCTCTTTGACCTTAGACTAAAAGGTTGTGGTTGTATAAGGGTAGAAGTGTTAATTGATCTTTATGTAGATATTTGTGATAATTGTGGGGTATGGTGATTATACTAGGTAATAATGTTATAGGTGATATCTTATCAAGTTAGTGCCATTAGTTTAAATTATATTTTCATATAATAACATCATTGTATTCTAATATTGTGTCATGGAGTTTATTACTATTAAGTCAATATTTTGAATAATTGTGTTGTAGAGAACATGAAATGGGATTTATTTCTCTAAGTCCTTAGTAAAACATATACGATGACTTATAATTATTGGATTATGGAGGAAGTATGTATTGGAACTTCTTTTGTTGTATGAACTACATCTTCTTAAGCAAATGGATAAATTATATTTGAAAATTGACATTCTTTAGTGAATTAGCATTGAATGTATATGTATGTTTAAGGGTTAATTTGATGTTTCCAATTGGATGTGTCCTTCTTTACGTTTGCTTGGTTTTCAAAAATGATTTTATTCTATTGGGTTTGTGTCGATTTATGAGTGATTTGATGGGCCCTTTCATTGTGAGTTTTCTTGAGCTTGCATGAGTTGGGAATCCTCTTTAAATTGTGTTGTTATTTGTTTAACCCTGCATGGTGAATTCTTGGTTTGTTGGAGTCGTGGGGGTCTTATTAATTGATTTTGTGGTGGAATTTATTGGATTTTTATGTGATGCTTATATGTTTATGCTCCTTTATTGAATGCAGTCTCCCCACATTTATTTCTTTTGGTGATACATTAAATTATATGGTTGTCATATTTGCTATTGTTGTCATGGGTCATTTGTTTACCAATTGTATGGGTATCTTGTGAGGAGGAAATTGAGGTCTCCCTTGGATGCCTGGTTGGATGTTCTTTTTACCTTTTTTGTTTCTGGTTGGTTCTATGTTGATGTGAATGCCTTTGGAGACTAAGTTGAATTAAGGAATACTTTGTCATTTAATTTGCGTTGCAATGTAATTGGGAACTCGTGTTTTGTTTATGAGTTGTGGATAGTTGATATTCTTGAATTTCTGATTTGATTTGTATCGAAGTTGATTATGTAGTCTGGATGGAGTTGTTGATCTTATTTTGATGTATTCACTCATTATATTTGAATTGAAAATAGTTCTTGTGGCCTTGCAATTTTTATTGTCAGTTCTTTGATGGGGAAACCCTAGTGTAAACTTTATGAGAATCTTCCAGAGGTTTATTTTATTGTTGGTTAATGTCCCTCCTTTTATGTGCCCTTGTAGTGGCAAGTGTTTTGGTATCAGGATTTTGAAAGGGTTACGAGAATTGTTGAGACTTTGATTTTGTACTTGTTAGCAAGAGGGGTAATGCCTCGCATGCTTTTATGTTGTGATTCTTTGCTCAAATTATGATGGTACAACCCTTGGTTTTTATATTGATTGGGTCTCTAGGGAGAGTGGCTCCTTGTGGGGGCTAGCGCCCTGCTTAAGGGGAAGGGCACAGGATAACCCATGAGTGAGTTAGTAATCAAGTGAAAACCTAATTATTAACTTAGGAGGGTTGGTTAGTAATATCATTATAAGATAAAAAATGGATGCCTCATCTTCATTAGTGCTTCCGCAAACTAATGGAAGGCTGAGAAGGCCATGGTTGGCAAGGTCGTAACCTTGTCTTCATGAGAGGTCTATGGCTCTGCATGAGTCACGCTATGGGCCGGCGCCTCCAGTTGGGAGGAAGAGCATAGGATAGCCATAGATGGGGGCCGACGTCTCCAGTTGGGAGGAAGAGCACAGGATAACCCATGTAGGACTATGCGATGACACTCTCCCCTAGTTGCCCATGTGTTTTACTTTATTGTGTTCCTCTGGAAGTAGGTCGTGGGAGTTGGTTTAGATTGTTGATATATGGATTTATATTGGGTTGTGATTATTTCCTTGATGCATCTTTGGTGTACTTTGTGGTCTTGTATGATCTCAATGATATTTGATTTATGACCTTGTACTTTTATGGTACTGTGTTATGATGTTATTATATTGTTTAATTACAATTTGGAATTGTATTATGTTTATTAATTCAGTTTAATTTGGAAGTATTTCATGATCATCCTTTGGTTACTTGTCATTTCTTTGATTTATAGCTTAAAGTTATTATGTTGACTCTTGTAATCCTTGAGTTTTATGATACTTTTGTATGTTGTTGAGTCTTGTGGTTCCCTATTTGGATGTTCTTGGTTGTGGTCTCTTTCTTGTTAGCTCCTCAACATGGGTGGTGGGTCTTCGGACCCACATGGTTGGGTGGAATATGCTAAGCACCCCATTGGGTCCCTAGTCAAGGATCAAGAGGTGTGGATTGGTGCTGTTGCAGCGACCCCAGAGTTGTACCCATCTTGGAGCCAGTTATGATACTGTGTATTCACCTATTTATTTGTATCATGCTATCTTGTGTATGGTTTCCATTTATGTTGGAAACACTTTTGTATCATTGTACCTCTAGAATATTGTATTGTAATGTAACGTTAAACCTTGTGTGGATATTGGCCATGGCAATTGTTACTCAATGTGTTAAGATAATCATGCATAGGTTGTATTTATGTACACAGATGGTTTATTATCAATTCTTTATCATGTATGTGTTATATTTGTTAATGTTTATATCTCTGGCTTTTATTCTCTATTATTGTTGTATGGATCTAAGTCTCGTAATGACTCCTCGTGTACCCCAAGGGATGTATGTGTTAATGAATCTTCTTAAATGAAATTCATGTCATGACTTAATGTGTATTACATGTATGTTATATTTACTTGTTTAAAAAAAAAATTGTGTAGTAATTATTGTTTAATTGTCCTTTGGGGTTCACACGACGGGGCGTTACAACCTAAAAGTAACATTAATCATAACCCATTTACACACCCATCCACCATAGTCCTCTAATGTCACTACTATAATATACTTACACTAACTAAGCCTATATAAATACATTTGATATACCAAAACACATACAGTTAATATTTTGAATGTAAATTATATTTCATACAACAAATTACATATGGTAACATAACTTAATTATATTTAAACCTTATTTAACACTATGTTTATATGAACCTATTTCTAATCAACACTATGAAAGAGGTACAAAGAGACATATCACATCTACTACTAAATTAAGTTTATATGTATCATAAATACAACATTCTTATGCTAACATTATCATTACATAATAAACAACAATAAATAGGTCTTCAAGACTACTTCAATCTGTTTACATTTTCATTATAAGAATACTACAATGTACAAGATATATTCATCTAAAAGGAATATATATAATACATATTGAATACAATTTTCATGGAAATATCACCTGCACATAAATTTAACCATAGAATGAAGTGAAAGGAAAAACTCTCCATGTTGCGCATGAATTGCACCACCTAAACCCCAATGGATGGTTCAAAAATACCATCCTACCACGTGGAACCCTGAGGCCCACTCCTTCCATGCTAGGAGATAACACTAGGCCCCACACATAAGCAAACAAAAAAAATAATGAAAAAAAATAATGAGTGGTTGACACAACCATCCAATGGAGACTACCAAAACAAGAATCAACCAAAAATTACAAGGACTTCCACAAAGGCCTTAGGTAGTTTTAAAGACCTAATCACATAACACAATAGTTAGAAAAAACTAAATCAAAATATTAGCATTATACAACGACACCACAATGAAACATATTACATTATTTTGACAATCTTATACATGATAACCAACTTTAACTTAACAATTCATAACCAAGACCAACAATGCACAACCTTGGTGCAATTAGTTTTTACACATACAAAAATTTCAACACAAGATCTCACAAACATGAAAGGATTTCCAACATGGAAATAGTAAACAAATTTAAAAAAATGGTACAACACAATACAAATTAAAGAATAGAGTTATACCTCTAATACAACTTTTATAATTGAATTAATTATCATTTGACAACAGTCAAATCTGCCAACCATAAAACAGTCATATAAACTCAAAATCAAAATTTGTAAAATACCCATTTTAGATTTAGCTGTCAACTAAGCATCATGAACGAAATTGATCAAAAATGAATTCTTAAATTCATAAAATGCAAAACAACAGATAACTCCCATAAAACCCTTTTCTTGACAATATTCGATTATAATCAAATGACAAAATGAGTAACCCAACAACCAGATCTTATCCAAATAAAATATTAAGAAAATCTTAAAATTAATTTAAGCCCTTTCAAACCCCTATAAATTTAAAATCTCAATTTTTCATTGGCTAGTTACAGGGAGAGATAAGAATATTTGCAGTCAAAGAATAACAACTTGATAGTAGCTTTATGTTTCAACCATATCTCACAAACTATGATCTGGGTTTTTGAGATTTTTGGACAGAATTTAAATGACAACGAGATGAAAAACCCTCTAAAAATCTCACCAACCCAGTTTGTAAAAATAGATTTATGGGCCATGCAATTAGATAATTTTACTGGTAAAGAACAAAAATAACAAATATGTATTGATTTTTATTTTGGAATAAATAAATGTTTTATTCACACACAAAAATAAAACTATATAATATTTATTTTCAAAAATCAAAGAGGGAGAAATCAATTAAATTATTCATACACACCAAAAATAAAATTAAGCAAAAGATATCAAAATCCAACCTGAATCCAATGTTTGGCAATAATAGGAATTTGATGCCGAGCTCCGAAAACTTTAACTTTTAAAACCCCCAAATAGCAACAACTTTCTCATGCCTCTTCCTCCTTGCAAGCATGGCAAAAAATCCCAAAAAATGAATAATCCAAAAATAAAAATAAACTCTAGAATCAAATCACCAAAAAAAAAATCGAGAAAACCCTCTCCCTAAAAATAAATAAAATAACTTCCCATTTATTGGCTCTTTCATTTTTTTTCTTACCCATGCATTGGCTCTTTTTAACTTCCATTTTCGTCACTTTTCAAAAATGAAGTAATTAGAGTTAGTTTAAGACTTTAAAAATGAAATTTAAGGAAATAAAAACACTTCTAACCCATAAGGCTATCACCTAGAAAATATTTTGAACCATTAAAACCACATAAAGACTTCATAAAACATAAATTAAGTGACAATTTTAATAAAATAAATCAAAAGAGTAATAAGACAAAAATTATATCCAAACAAAAGTAAAACAAACATTATTCAATAAATAATAACCAAATATCAAATAATCAATAAACAAATCACAAGATAATAATAAACAATAATTAAATAATATTTTTTCGAAGTAATAACATATTAATATATGCATAATATCATTATGACTTATTAACATAATCCCATAACAATATTAAATGACACCCTTAGCAATAATAATAATAATAATAATAACCAATACCCACTCACACTATAAATGATAATATATAATAACATAATAACACATTAACATAAATAAATATATTACTTATGAATAACATTAGATCACACCTCAACACATTTATAAAAATTATAATAACAACTAATATATTGATTCAATCTCTATCTTCACCCAAATAATCCACAAACTAGAGTAAGATATAAACCACAAAATAACTTCATATGAAAGAAAAACATTCACATCAAAACATTAATAACACTACTCACAATCCCATAAGAAATATTCACATAAATGCAACACTCCAACCATAGGGTAAAAGAGATCGGGCATTGTCCCATGACAACCCAAAAAAGGTGGTCACACATTGAATCAATTTTCTCTAGTTGGGGACAATTACTAGGGTTAGGATATAACTTGGGCCTAGATGTTATCTCCTCAACCACCATTGGGATTAGAGGCATGCTCAAATCTGCTAATTCATGTGGAGATGTAGTCTAGTACCTGTTCACTCAAACATACAAATTATAGCACATATGCATAATAACCGAAGCACTAGGAAAGAAACTCTAGCAATCGTATCTCATGTTCGTATGTCTTTCATACGCTCAATAGTATGATGTTTCACTTTCCACTTATTATAACAAACATACTACTACATCACTTAACTATCCACGTAAATCTCTACATAATAATAATAACATGACAATATACATTATACTTACCAAAGCACTAATAGAATCTCATGTCCCATATTGCAACTGTAATACCCCTCATACTGTTTAGACTTATTATTTTATGTGCTTTGGTTGATACTATGACGACACTATTATTGTTTGATTTGGTTGGTTAGATGTTTGATGATGTTATTCCTTTAGTGGACGTGATTATTTCATATGACATTATGGTTGGTTATATTAGTTGATTTTCAGAATTATGATATGATGCAATGATTTAATGAATTATGTCATATGATGAATTGTTAATTTAGAAATGTTATTTTATCGGTTAACTTATAATTGTTAGGATAGAGGTGATGAAGGACAGTGTAGCATCACTCGCTTGCGAGTGCTCTGTTAAGCTGCGATTCCTTCTCACAATGCAATGTTTCAATTTAATGCTTTGATTTTATATATAAATGTATGCACTGTACACAACTTTGTTTGTAATGCAGGATTTGAAGGTACAAGTCTCGATTCCACCTGCTTCGATAGGACAGGGCAAGCACCAATAGCCCAATGGTTAAATGTTGAAATAGAGGTGACGATGAAGTTATCCCGTCCCATGATGTCAGATCGTCTCGTTGGTTTGGTATTTTCCATTTTTGTGTAGTTGTCGTCATTTTTGTTTTGTGTTATGTTTTTTGTCATAGTTTATTTGAGATGGAATTTTATAAGTTATGATTTATTTTAATGATTGAAATAATTATTTATTTTAAGGTTAGAGTAAATTGTATTTAAATATTTAAATGATTTAATTATTTTTGAAAGTCATGTGTTTTAATTATTTTAATCAATTATCTGGGGGAGGATAATTATTAGAATAAATTATTTAAATTAAATAGATAATGTGATGTGCAAGTAAAGTGGTAAAAATAGAAATCAAAACAATAAAACAAATAAAAGACTGAAAAAGTTGTGTGAACGAATAAGAATACAGATCAGAGTAAAAGTTTGCTTTTAAAGAATTATTTTATTTTTATTTTTGTTTTTTGTTTGAAAAGAATGGACAATATCTTTTATTGAAAGAGGAAAATTGGAAGTTTTCACAGACAGAGGATATTTGTTATAGAAGTTGCACAAGATTGGGGCTTTTGTATTATGAAATTTTAGAAAGGATATTGAAACCTTTGCTATATTTTGAGGAGAGCTATAGAAAGGTATTTTCAATCTGTTTCTAGTGATTGTCCTGGAGAGTTTTCTGAACAAGAAGCGGATTCAAGTTCGAGGGCAAAATTCTGTAGAAGAGATTTGGAAGCACAAACAGGGAGCTCTTCGAAGTCATCAAAATCAAACGAGCTTCATCAGATTCCCAAAAAAGCGCAGGATTCTAGGTTCCTATTTCTATCTTTGATTCTCTAAATCTGCAAAATAAACAAAAAATATGATTTGAATGAATTTGTTGCAAATAAACAAAAAGAATCTATCTGTGATTTAGATTTAAATGATTTTCTTGGGATTAGATAATGAATAAACAAATAGGTTTTTCCTTTGAAAAGAAAATCCATGTTGAGATTGGAAATAATGCTTTGCAAACCATCTGAAATGAAACTCTCTCGAATTCTGTATGAATACGCTCAATTGCTCACTCTTATGTTTACTAAGGAAAAGATCAATCTTTGTGTGTTAATAAATTTGAATTTTTTTTTTTTGTGACTATCTTTAATATGTATTTAAATATGTGATGATTCTGTATTTTATACAGAAAATTAAATTATCTGTGTTTATGTAATTTTTTATATATATAATTTTATATATATTCATTGAAATATATATATATATAAATACATATATATATCCTTGTATCTTTTTTTATTGAAATCTTTTGTTTGAAGTATTTATATTTTAAAGAAAAAAAAATTTGAAATTTTTGAAACTGGATACCTGACCGTGTGAGGGAAATTGTTTCGCTTTCTGTGATTCAAAAAAAAAGAATAAAATATAAAAAGTTTTTTGTTCTATCAAATTTTTTAATTTTTTTTTAAAAAGTTGTTTGGGGTTTGAGGGCACTCCATTACCATACCCACCCCACGCCCCCTGTGGCAATTACCACCAGTTGTTACACTCCTGTGCGTGAGTAGTCCGCGAGATTGCTTGCACAAAGTCGTAAGGGCTCATATAGCCGCGGCCCTTTGTGGTTGTTTTAAGATTTTATTTTTATTAATATATTTTATATATTTTTTTTATATATATAATATATATAGTTTTATATATATATACCAATATATGTATATATATTATATATATAATTATATATATATGTGTATATACCAATTTATATATTTTTTTTTAAAAACTATAATTGTTATGTATTTTATTTAAAAAAAATGAAATTATAATCATTTGATTTAATATTATTATTTTAAAGTGGTATTATGATTATTTAAATTTTAATGTTAATTTATTATATTTTAAGAATATAATTTTGTATTGGAGTTAAATACTCAATGTTGTTTTTTATTCAAGAAATTTTGATATATTTTTAAAAATGGCACTATTTATTAATGTTTTAGTTAAACAAAATTTTGTTTGGACAAGAATTAGCCTTTAACTGTGATTGTGGACTTTATTGAGACAACCGTATTTAGTTACATAATTGGGATCGGAATCAAACTTATTGGTGCAACCTTGGAATATATAATGTGAGTTCCTTTGTATGTTATGTTTTTCTTTATCGCTTAGTGTTGTCGATGTGGGAACCTTATTGTATTGTAACCCTAGTCCAGAGGCATGTTTATTTTTGAAGTTGTCTTCATCTTAGTTATACCTTTGGTTTTGAAGCTTAATGGTTTATGCTTGGAAGGGTTGAACGTTTTCTTATGATAGTTGTTATGTGTTGTTGCGAGAGGAATAATACCTCGCACGTGTGGATTCAAGTATTATGTTTTATATGATTTAGTTCAACCCTTGCCGCTTTGAGATATGTTAGGGGTCATAGGGAGAGTGGCTCTTTATGGGCGTCAGCACCTCAAAACGAGGAAGGGCGCAGGATAACCCATGAAAGAGTAGTTAAACAAGTGATAATCTAAACAATAGAATTTAGGGGGTTGGGTAGTAAAACACACAAGATAATTAAAACTGGATTCCTCGTCTATGCATTAGGGCTACCCTAGACTAGTGATAGATTGAAAAGGTCGTGGTTGGCATAGTCGTAGTCTCGTCTTCATGAGAGATTATCAGCTCCGCATTAGCTACCCTATGGTGCCGGTGCCTCAGTTAGGAGGAAGGGCCAGGAGATCCATAGATGGGTGTCGGTGCCTCAGTTGGAGGAAGGGCTAGGAGAATCCCATGAGAGCTATGCGATGACAGTCTCCACTTGACACCCTTGTGCTTTGTTTGTAGTTGCCTATAGGTATTGTGATCTTTATGTTATTTTTTATTCAAGAAATTTTGATATATTTTTAAAAATGGCACTGTTTATTAATGTTTTGGTTAAACAAATTTTTTTTTGGACAAGAATTAGCTTTTAACTGTGATTGTGGACCTTATTGAGACAACTGTATTTAGTTACATAATCGGGATCGGAATCAAACTTATTGGTGCAACCTTGGAATATATAATGCGAGTTCCTTTGTATGTTATGTTTTTCTTTATCGCTTAGTGTTCTCAATGTGGGAACCTTATTGTATTGTAACCCTAGTCTAGAGGCATGTTTATTTTTGAAGTTGTCTTCGTCTTAGTTATACCTTTGGTTTTGAAGCTTAATGGTGTATGCTTGGAAGGGTTGAACATTTTCTTATGATAGTTGTTATGTGTTGTTGCGAGAGGAATAATACCTCACATGTATGGATTCGAGTATTATGTTTTATATGATTTAGTTCAACCCTTTCCAATTTGAGATATGTTAGGGGTCATAGGGAGAGTGGCTCTTTGTGGGTGTCGGCACCTCAGAACGAGGAAGGGCTCAGGATAACCCATGAAAGAGTAGTTAAACAAGTGATAATCTAAACAATAGAATTTAGGGGGTTGGGTAGTAAAACACACAAGATAATTAAAATTGGATTCCTCATCTATGCATTAGGGCTACCCTAGACTAGTGATAGATTGAGAAGGCCGTGGTCGGCATAGTCGTAGTCTCATCTCCATGAGAGATTATGGGCTCCACATTAGCTACCCTATGGTGCTGACACCTCAGTTAGGAGGAAGGGCCAAGAGATCCATAGATGGGTGTCGGCGCCTCAGTTGGAGTAAGGGCCAGGAGAATCTCATGAGAGCTATGCGATGACACTCTCCACTTGACACCCTTGTGCTTTGTTTGTAGTTGCCTCTGGATATTGTGATCTTTATGTTGTTTCAGAATTCTTGTCAATTTGTTTTATGATTACTATTTAGTCACTTGTACGTTTGGTGCTACTTTGTTTAATTGTGATGAGTTTCATGGTGTTAACTTGTTATGTGATTTGTGAACGTTGATGTTTTTTGTTTATATGCTTTGAGTGTGCTTGTTTTGTACCATGTTGTTGTTAAGTCAATTTGACATTCATGGTCGGGTTCTCTTCCTCGTCACCTCTGAGCACAGGGGGTGAGTTACTTGTAATTCACATGGTTGGGTGGAACGTGCTCTGCACCCATTGGGTTCCCCATCAGCATCTTGTCTTCTCAACATTTTTGCAATTGGAGTTGTACCAATATTCACTTCATATTTCAGATTTCTTGGTTCTTATATCAATCCCCATGTTGGGAAATCCAATGTAATTCATTTATCAAGAGATTGTTATGTAACATTAAAATAATGACGTAATAGTTAGGATCATTTGTATCCTTATTAAGAGATTTATCATGGATATATTATGTGATGTTTATTATTCTTGCATCATGGTTAATGGATGTGTCCTTATTGTTGGTTATTATTATATAAATGGTTATATTGTAATCTTTATCTTTAGTTTCGTTTAGTTGTTGTAATGTAACATCGTGTGCCCCAGAGAACCAAGTGTGTTAATGCTATGTAATATGCTATGTGGTTATGGTTTAATGTTATTGCATGTTTAATTCAATTGTTACAAAAAAAAAAAATATTTGCATGTGTGTGTTCTCTGGGTTTGCACAGCGGGCGTTACAGCAACCATAAAACTTGAACACAAGTCAGTACATCTTTATGACAATAAACATAATTATAATCAAAATCATAATAATATGTCAACACAATAATATTTAGAATCAAGTGAAAAACCTAAAGGTAATTAAAACACTCTCATCACATTAATATGTCAATAAATTCATAATATACAACATCAATTGTTTAACATTATTAGCACATACCTATAGATATCCCTATTCTTTTACCTTCGTCTCCAAGTTTCAAAGCCAAACTTCTTGAACATCCATAGTAAGAATGGAGGTGCACTACAATAACATTCATTTTTTACATATTTTATTTATTACTTTATATTTATTTAAAATTTAAAATAATTAAAAAAATAATAATAATATATTTTATATAGTATAATAATTTTATTTTAAAGAAGTATCTATTATTATTATTTTTTATTTCTATTCAATTCATTTATTTTAATTATATTGTATTCATTTTTAAATTATTTTTAGATATTTATTAATCAAATTACTAATATTTATAAATACGACTTACTTTAAATTATTAATGTTAAAAGTAATCTCTAGATAACATATGTTTATTAAATAAGTTTGAGGTTTGATAAATTCATAGGTTGTCTTATAATAACCTATGTTTTATTATTCAGGTATACAATTTTAAATTTGACGTTATTTTGTTGCTTATTTTTAAGGTATGGTTTATAAATTTATTGGTAGCTTTTTTTAGAAAATAGTTTGATAATGATTTTTTTGGTATTAGTATGGATCGAATGAGGTAATTTTTTTGAAAAAAAAAAATCAAATATTTTAAGATATTTTTGTGTTTTAAAATTCTATTTAATTATATTTTTAAATTTTATTTTCAATTTTTGCCATTCCTTTAAAATATTGAACTATTTATTAATTTTTTTAAATATCAATATTCTTTCAAAAAATTAAAATATTGTATGATTATTTTAATCACAATTTCCTTCCGAAAAAAAAAACTATGTATAGATTTCACTTTTATTTAAGAACTCATATTTTTTAATTTTTCAAATCACATAATATATATAAAAGAATACTATATCAACTATTATTTATATTTTAATTCTTATCATTAATTTTGAATTTAACCTTTTTATTCTTAATAAAAAATCTAAGAACTCCATTTTTAAGAAAATGTTTCCTAAGAAGAATTTTTATATATCAAATTATTTTCCCTACAAATCCACCCCTTTCTTAATACCTTCTTTTATTTCTCTTTCAAATCTCGCCATCATAGATTTGATTTTTCTTAAAAATAAGTATATCAAATTTCATCATTTGTAACATATCACCATTTTTTAGTTTTCATTCTCTACATTTGACTATTTATAGCCTCTTTGGAAGTGTCCATTTCATGAATTTCTAATACAATTTTTCCATTATTGAAACAACTTTCAAATATAAATTTTAATTCAAAGACATATATCTCTTTATTATATATAAATATTTGTACTTTAATCTCTTTAGTTTATGTAGGCTCATTTTTATTAATACTCATTCCATTTTAAAACTTTCTTAATATATAAACAAAACATTTAGATGTTGAATCACCATAAAACCACCATTGAAATTATTAAATATATAAAAGTTTAATTATTAAATAACAATAAAATAGTATAAGAAAAAATATTGTAATTGATTATAAAGTTTTATTTAAAATATTTAAAAACTATCTAAAATTCTTTATTGTAAATTTATCAATATTTATATTATTTTAAAGAAATCATTTCATAAAATAAAATTTATTTCATAATTTTTTGAAATATAATTATAATTTAGTTATTTGTTCACAATTCTTTCTAAGTAATAATTTTAATTTTTTAGAGAATCCAACTTTTATTTTTCACAAATATCTCATGTTATACAATTCTTTAAAAAAAATTTATTTTCATAATAATTTTTTTTAAATATTTTAAAAAATCCTAATTTGAATTTTGTTTCAAATAATTAATTGAGTGTTTCTATCATTATTATTTTTATTAAGCAAAACTTCAAATAATTTTTGATATGATATGTTTTAAGTGATTTTTTTTACATTAACATGACATACAATAAATTAATTACATATTATTTTTATCAAATAATGATTTGATAAGCCATATGCCTCATCTTTATGAGAATTGCTACACCTTAGCTAATAGACCTTGCATATCACATCCTATGTTTATTGGATTTTTAATAGATAATTATAACTATTATAAATGATAAAAAGAAAATTAAATACATATCACATCCTACATTTATTGGAATTTTTATAATTATCCCTTCCAACCATCCAACCCACCTAACTCTATAATTTGTTCATAAACAATGACACATTGAATATTTTTGAGGTCTAAATAGGGGACTCCATATAGTCTTTGTTCTCTTTCTCTAATACCAATTTGATTGTTAAGAAAGTGCGAAGAGTATTCATTAATCATATTTTCATCCGTGTACTTTATGATGTCTTCTTTCCTACCAAACTCAAATAATGATCAGATGCCCCATTGGAGTTAATTTGAAAGCCTTCATTCACTAGCCCATGATACGATTTTTCTTGGGACCGTCAATTGCCGGCCACGACTGGTTCCTCCGCCCTTAGCGTCTACTTTTGGTAACATGATTCAGCCCATATACCCGTCCGCCAGCCGGGGAACATAATAATTTGCCGGTTGTGCTTAGATTTGATAAGCTTCCGAAGATATAGTATTTATACATAAATTTTAAGCTTACACTTACTTTGTAGTTAGTTCAAGATTTCAAGCAGATGACTAAATGCACACTATCCCAGATCTGATTTTAAACATTTACATAACTAGCAGTCGCATGTAACAATCAGTCGATAGGGGGGTCCACCGCAAATGGCTATTCAGTGGGAAGCTAGAAACAAACTTTTTTTTAGAATGCAATTGTGAAATATAAACAATCAATAATATTTGCAATTGTTTGATTGAGTCGAGAAGGGGAAAGCGTGTTAATAAGCCAATATGAAATAACGTGAGGTTAGTTCATATCTTAGTTAATGGATATGAGATTAAGAACCATTTGCATAAAAGGGGAAATTGATCTTTGCATTTCCACATAGAAATTTATTAGTTAAAAATTGATTATGAAAATGTAAAATAAAAGCATAGGTCAAGTTGAACGAATCTTATTAGTTGCAATGTATCCATTAATTTTAATTTTAAGCAAGTAATCATCAATAACTTTTTTTTTTTATTAATATGTAATATTTAATAATTTTAGTTACAATAGTTATTTAAAATTGATTTTAATTAATAATCTTAAAAATATAGTAAATTAATTCTCAACAAATACAAGTTTTTAATGAATTTATTGTTAAAAAATCACAATTGAAAAATTAAATAAAATATAAATTTTTAAATAATTAATTTTTTTAACAATAATAATTTCTCTCCAAAATTTAAGGTATGAGACAATTTGATTTGTATTTTAGTTTTATATTTATTAGACCTAGATGCACATCTATATGTTATCTTTTTGTCTAGGTTAATCAATTATTATTTAATTATGTTAAGATACACATGCATATAAATACATGGCAAAGTTGAAGTTGTGGATTAAATAATATTTATGAAAAGTATGGAAGATTAAAGGACTCTCCTTTTTTAAAAATGTATTACCCATGCCTTTAATTACTAATATTCAATAAAAAAGTATTCTTTGGGTATGACATATTTTTGAAAAAAGAAAGATGTTTAATGTTCAATACTTTTTATAATTAGTATTTAGTCCATAATTTTGGAAATAAAAGTATTAGTATGTATGTGATTTATGGGCTAGTAGTAGTAAAATAAAATGGAGACAAGTAGAAAGGATTCAAAAGTAATCAATTACAATGAAATTGAAAATAAAAATATTAGTTTTTTATGAATTGTTTCATAGTCCAATGGAAGACTCGGTCACACCATCTTTGATCCAAAAAAAATAAGTAGATCTCATGAAAAGAAGAATGAGATGACACAATACACATATTTTGCATTGCTAGAATAAATGAATAAAATGTATGTCTTGTTTTGAGGTGACATGACCAAAGTCTCAAGTGCTTCCCCACCACTTGCTATGACATGAGAAGCATGTTATTATAAACTATGTTTCTGGAAGCCAAGTGTATACAAGGATTTGTGTACACATTTATCTATGAAACAAGAAATACATGGCATTAAAAGAAAAAGCACAAAACCAATGCTCATTCTCATCCCTACCATATTGGCATTATGGAGCCTTATGGACTTTAGCGAAACCATAGAGCAAGAAAAGTATGAAATGTGCACGGGAAATTTTATGGAGTTCCATCATACATCACAAATGACAAAGTTGGGGAAAATATGGTGTTTTCATATATGATCTGTCATATCATTGTAGTGTTTTCTCTATTGTGGTAACTTTTTGAAAAATAGGTATCATGATTTTTCAATGCTTTTGCATGCTTTACCCTAATTCCTACAAATAAAAGACAAGGGTATGTTAGTGGAAGAGAAAGAAAAAATAAAAAAGGAAGCATAAAAAGTAAGTATATGTGTAAAATCAATATAGACAATCTGAAACTAAAAATAATCAATAATATTTACAATTTCGTCACCAAATATATTTATTGATAATGGAAAAGTTGTGTACTTACATGTATTTTTGATGGTGTTTAACAAGGGTGAGAAAAATTGGATTGAGTTGTTGGACTATTCAAGAATTTGAAATAGACAATTTAAAATACACTAATTTTGGTGGATGTTTATTGTATCTATGCAACATTATAAAGGAAATAATATAGATATACAATAAAAGAAGTTAGCATTATTTGTTGAAAATAGAAAGAGATGAAATGGAACATTTTGAATACATGATGGAATATATATATAGAAGAGTGTATAATAACTTAAAAGGTGTATCTAACTTCACAAACATATATATCAGTATAGAGCTTGTAGACATGCAAAATTAACATTATGCATTCGATCGGATTCAGTCAAATTAGATGTCGCATTAGGACCATTTATCAATTAATTAAATGCATCACATCCATTCACCTATTAAATCAGGTTCTTATCATCAAAAGCTCAATCATAGTTTAATTAAATAAATCAAGCTTTATTTAATTAAAATCTCAAACATGCATCTTCCATCCTTTTCTGATTTAAATAAAACAAATATTTAAGTCTTAAAAGTCAAAATCATCTAATCAACATTAAATCAGCATAATCATCATCTATTTAATCTAACCCTGATTAAATACTCACCCACTTGCATTCTCTAGATTTGGCCACTTGCACATGAAATTGCATTTAATTGATTTATCAAAATTACTTATTTTCAACTTGGCATAAAGGGAGAATATTCTCCAAGTTTGAATTTCCCCCCAAGTGGACATGTACACCAAACAGAGCATTTATGAAGCCTTACATGCCTCTTACATGTCCCCTTCCAAAGTCAAACTCAGCATTTATTGGAAAATTTGAATTCAAATTTTCCCTCTCATGGGCACTCTTCCCAAATCTTGCACAACCATTGGCCTATCATCACTTGACAAGTGGCCTCCTATCATTGGCAGAATCTTTAGTCCCACATTGGTCCCTCTTCAACACTCAGCATTTGAAAATCTTTAAATACAAGCTTCATCTTTGAGCAATCTCTCCACAATTTGATGCAAGGTTACTCTCTTCATTTGAGATTTGATCTTGTCCATTTCACTCCATCATCTCCATCATCTATAGCAATTTCATCATCTAAGCTTATTGATCAAGGATTGGGAAAGGGTCACTAGCACATGTGACACCAATCCAATATGAGATAGAGTTGGATTCTTGCTTCTTTGTGCTTTCACTTAGTTTAGTTGATATTTTGTTGTTTGGATTGCATTATGAAGCATGATTCAATATTTCATATGGATTCTATATTTGATTTGCTTGATTTAACAATAACCATGTTTGTTTGTTTTTGAGAAAAATGTAGATTTAGGGTCTACATAATGGTGCTAGAAGGAGGGCAGTTTGCTATCAAAATTTTCTCCATAATGTTTTAAATAGTTTGATATTAGACATCTATATCATCTAATTGATAGGAAATACTTATCTTTCTTGTTACAACACCCATATTTACAGTCTATCATTGGTATGTCATATCTATGTTCTAACATTATTCTAAAATGCATCAAACTTAGAAGGGTATCCTGATGTAATCTGTTACTGCCTTCTATGCGTATCTTGCCATGGTCTGCGCTAGTTGCAAACTTTTCTAAAGGTGTTCCCTCTTTGGCTAGTAATATATTCTTCCATTACCAAAAGTGCTTTCCAAACAAGGCGTATATGATATTATTTCTAGTT
This sequence comes from Sequoia sempervirens, assembly GCA_007258455.2. Classification (NCBI taxonomy): domain Eukaryota; kingdom Viridiplantae; phylum Streptophyta; class Pinopsida; order Cupressales; family Cupressaceae; genus Sequoia; species Sequoia sempervirens. The sequence goes on from VDFB02372672.1 coordinate 21,124, forward strand.
TGTGATTTCCCTTGATGCTCCATCAGTATCAATAGTCGCCATATCCTCATAACATACCACTGCTTCTGCATCTTATGGACCTCGTTTCTCTCCCAAATCAGGCCCCATTTTCAAAAGAATGGGATGTGCGCCCGACAGATATCTAAGCTCAGATTTGAATAACCTTTTGGGTAACTTGCATTTTGTTCCATCTAGTTGTCTCTAGCTGCTTTTAGCTAGACATTCTTTCGGCGTGTGTCCAGACATCAAACCTTTAATCCACTTGAGAAAGCTTAACTGTAACGTTAATAGCTTGTTAATGGCAGGGAAAGAAATATGATTTGAAGAGAGTAAATGCTACCTGGCCAAACATCACATCCAACGATGATACCATCTTCTAAGAGGGCACGGCATAAATATCATCCTATTGCATAGGATGCTCTTATGTCTATGAATCATATCTCATTAATTCTGCATTGACTTTCGGGACTGTGAGTTTTTGCAGGACATATCCTCTTTTATGTGTTTCTAAGAGATCTCTCTTTGTATGTCAATTTCTTTTGCATATAAGTTTCTCAGCTGAATTTTATCTTCTTAGACATCAATGTCTTAGCCATGACTCATCCTTGCCCGTTCTTTTAATCATCTCCTCCCCAATAGTTGGATTTTCTTTATGAAGAAGAAATTTGATACCTTGTTAATTCCTTTAGCTTTCCGTATGGCTGGCGTCTGAATTTGTGGTTATGGCAGTCAAGTATTGGATGCAGGCCAAGCCTTCTAGAGGTGGTCTTATTGTTTAGTGTAGCGCAATTCTTATACCCAGTTGAAGCGTAACTTGCTATGATGGCTACCATGATATCTCGTTTCGAGGTTTTGTTTGAATAATTCATAAGCCCGCCCAATACACCCATATTTTCAGTGCACTTAATATGTACGTGATAGCATAGTGAAGAAACGCCGTGTAGAAACATTGTTCTTACTGGCATACTTAAATTTTCTTTGCAATCATTGGGCATAGCTGTACACCTATCGATTGCATACGCCTCTTGAAGAGGCAAGGAGGCTTAGTGACATTAAATACGCCTCTTCAAGAGGCAGCAATTATTTGGTGGGCCACTACAATACAGAGAGACTTGAGAGAGACTTGTGAGATCCAGATTGTCTATATTTTAGGATGACTGAGTAAATTCTGAGGTTATGCCTTTTCACAAATATCTATGCTGCAAGTTGTGATTGATTCTCATTAATATTATGGTTCTTATCATTAATGCTTGACTGTGTAGAGTGGATTGTCCTATCAAATTCACACGTGTATCTTTGCTTCAAAGATTTAGCGGCTACCTTCCTTTATCATTTCATGTGATTCAAAGGACAAAATCTTCCCAAATACCTGCCACGTACATTTATTTACTGATGGAAATTTGTGATAGTGTAGCTTTCTTCTTGAAAATCAATTAATGCAATTAGCCACATTGCATGTATAACCAAATTCAAGAATAAGGGTGCTTTCCAATAAAATAAAATAAAATAAAAAATTTCTCATCATTGCTGATATTTTATTGATTTTACAGGTTGAAACAAATAAACAAAGTTGTTTGACTTCTATAAAGGATTGTGAAATATGATATCATGTGTCGTTTTGGAGAGATGTTTTAAAATTCTGAAAACAAGTATCCTTAATCAAAGTGTGTGTGGATTAACATTTGTTATTGGGTTAATTCCTTATCAATTTTGTTAAAATGGTTTCATCAAATGGTTAAACACTTCTTGTGTATACTTTTATCACTTATTATAGAAAGTTGCCTAAACTCTTGTTTGTAAATTTTCTATAGGTACAAGCGAACAATGAAGGCAAAAAGGAAAAGTGAAAGCGAAAAGTCAACAAGGAGGAGGCTAGCAAACGAAGACGAAAGGGGGATGGTTTTTTTTGAAAACACAATGTGTTTTTTAACACTTTAAGTGTTGATCAACACTACTTCACGAATTTGTTTATCCTTTCATTTTAGAACACTAATTTTCATTTGGGTCTAAAATGAACAATTTGATTTTCATTGCAAAGGGCTGAAAACGAATCTTAGGACAAACTTACTAGAGTTCGTTTTGGGTTAAAAATTGAACAAGCAATCTTCATATTTCATTTGGTGCTTAAAAAAAACTCACAATTGCTTTGAAGGTTATAAAATGAACAAGTGTTTGAATTGTGTGATTGTTGTCATTTGAGTGTGTATCCTCTCCCCTTGCGCTTCGTGCGATCTAGGGTGCAAGAGAAACATTCAAAATACATTTTATTGCTTTAAAACACTTCAATTTTGGCTTAAAAATTGAACATCTTGTGTGAGTGTGAGTAGGGGCATTTTCGCATACATTCTCTTTCTTTGTGCCATCAAAGATCAATCGAGTTACAGATTGTGTCTTTGCTCGCTTTTATTTATCTTAGAGGGCCTGCCTTGGGGAAAAAGTACTCACCCAAGGGATGACTCAACCGGTAACACTCTAAAGCCAAGAGTATTTCCAGTCGAGCTATAAATGAGGGTTTTGGTTAAATGCCATAATCACGCGGTTGGCTCTGACAGGATGGATCCGAAAGGGGACTCTTGCCGTATGGGTCAATCTCCACGAACGGAAAGTCCTTACTAGAACCTATGTGCTAGAATTTTCCAAAATCCTTAATCTATTTGTTGGTGCAAGAACAGTCATTCTGAAGCCACCCCACACTCTTACGGTCTTCTAGTAGAGATGGAAAGCACGCCATGGGAGTTTCATGGGTGTTGATGCTTAGCTGGCCCGATTGGCGTTAATGAGCCGTGGAGGGGAGCCAGTGGGGTCAAGCATCTAACCATCCGCTAGAGATAAGTGTAGCTGGACTTGTGCAAGTGGGAATCCAACAAATATTGTCTTACAAATCCATAGGGCTTGTAATTGTTCTTCATTTGAAAACACAGTGTGTATTCAAAAACATTTTGCAAACAAACATTCAACATGATTCTCAAAATTTCAAACCCTCTTTAAGACAAATATCATTGACTCAATCCATATGTTACTGCTTTCCCTGCGGATTCATGTTGTAGAGGTTCCTAAGCATTGGATTATACCTCAATTTGTCTTCTTGAGTAAACAATAGGAAAACCCTTGCCTTAAGTTCATTAAATTTCCACATAAAATATCTTGTGGGGTTTAAAGAAATTAAGACATTGGACATCTTAGTTTGAAACCTTAATCAAAGAGAGTGTTTTTCTTAAAATAAATCCATTAAGCAAAGCTAAGAAAAATGAACTTCAATGTGTGTTGAAGACTCCAAATCCCAAAAAGCACAAATCATTGATTGGAAATCCAAAATGTTCAAATCATTCCTTAGTTACAAAGGTCTTTAGGAAGCATATGCATGCTCTTCAATACCTAGGTCTTGGAAAACAAAGTGGTCTTTTTAGGTTCATCTAGGGATCAAAACAAATCAAACCTCTTTCATCCATCTTTCAAAAACATCAAAATCCATCTCACAAATCATCTTTTGAAAAACCTTGAAATCATCCTTGAAGTGCTAGGCTTTATGACAAAATCAAGCAAACACCCAAAATCATTGAAACCAAGTCCTTGAAAACATTTATCAAAACACCTTTGGCTAGGAATGTGTAAATGCATCCTTTTGCATATCCTTAGTCAAAGACATCCAAATCATCTTGTCTAGCTTAGTGTATGTAGATGAATCCTTCTCCATATGCTTAGTGAAACAATCATCTTATTTGGGTAGGTGTGGGTAGATGCATCCTTCTCCTCACACAGATCCAAATCATCATCCTTTGAACACAAGTATCCTTTAGATCATTATCAAACATCTTAGGGGTCTTTTTGTTCAAAATCCAAAATCAAAATCCAAATCAAGATCAAGGACAAAATCTCAAAATCCAAAAATCAAACCAATCAAAAATCCAAAGCCTAGTATTTCATTCAAGATTTATCAAAAGCCAAAAACATCCATAACATCCATCTTTAAACATCACCATCTTATCATCATCACATTTGATCCTAAAAGCATCCTAAAACTTTCACTTTGGGACATAAAATAGAGATTAATCCAAGGAATCAAGAGATTCATCTCCCATATTCTCGAAGATTGATCCTTGTTTTATGGTTCAAATGAGATCTCAATACAAGAAGAGTATGGAAGCCCACAAAGAAACTCCTGCTTCAAGTGACCTTAGCCAAACAAACACAGAAATGAATCTTACAGAATCAAGCAATCCATTGGTCCCCTCATCATCACAAAACCCACAAGAAGAAAATCAAGGGGAGGACCCTACCTTTGGAATGTCTCATGAAGAAATAGCTGAAATGCTCCTAAATCTGGATAATCATCGAATCATCAACATCATGATGAGACTCAACCCTTCGTTATACATGCTTGAATTGGAAAAACAAGGGGCCAAGTTGCCTTCGGATTTTGATGTGAGTACCATAGTGGAGACATCATTTACATCAATCTCATCCACCCCCATCACACCCATCATCACATCCAACACGATTCCAAATCCGCCACCACTACCACCAAAACCAAATGTGGCAAGACAATATGACATTGCGCTAAAAGCTCACCAGGCCTACCAAAAGGCCATCCAACAATATCTAGCCAAGCAACAAGCACAACGAGCTCGACAAATGCAATAATCCTCTCAAGCTACCCAAGCCTCTCAAGCTACCCAACCAACACGAGCACAAACACAAAAGATGACAACTGTTGAGAACAAAGACCAAGATCACTCCATCATTGAATACATTGAAGTTGTGTCTATTCCATCCAATGATCAAATGAACATATGTCAAGAGTCACTTCTCAATCATGATCAAAATCCACCAACAATACCCAACAATGATCCAATTCCACAAATGTCAACATCATTTGACCCTATGGTTGAAGACCTTAGGAATCTCTCTACTGCAATTGTTGAAAACAATGTTCAAGATCTATCCATCAATAAAGCTATTTTCGCTTCATCCAACGAGGCATCGACCAATGATCATGTCGAAAATGTATCTACATCACCTAATGAGGTAGAGGACATATCTCAAGAATTTATGCCAAAGCATGATCAAAATCTTTCACCAAGGTCTAGCAATGGTCCTTTCCAAGACATATTGACATCCTTCGACCTCATGATTGCCGATATTGAAGGAATCTTCAACTTGACACCTGATCCAAGTCCACTCAAAGATCATGAAGATATTAAGCCACTTCCCATGCATAATGAAGATATCCAAGAATCATTTGTAAGCAATCCATCCTTTGAAGCTGCCCCATGTCAAGAACTTGATCCAAATCATGCCGAAAGCAATTCCGAAAACATTCAAGATCAAGAATTTGTATCTTCAAGATACTACAATAGTTTAATGGACACTCTCCTATCTATGCACGATGATCATATCCATGTAGCACATATTCCTCCATCTACCCATGAGATGCTTTCTACAGATGGACACGCAGATGATCTTCATCTGGAACAAGATTGTGTTACACAAAAAGAGCAGATTCTTAAGTCCTACAATCAAACGGAGTTGTCAACATTAGGGTCGAATATGTCCCAAACTCAAATTGAGGACATCATGAATAAAGATATCCATCATTATCCACTCAAGGAAAAAATTCAGATAGAACATCTAGAGTTAGCAGAGCAGCAAATGGAAATAATGTCATCTACATTGATCATTGATCAGAGAATGCATTCTGAACAAGAGTTCTCAGCACAAGTAGAATCAAAGCATGAATGTGATACTATCACCATACTGGGGGAAACTTTGTCTCAAGAAAATGTCAACATAGGGAGCATGAAGAGTCGTTATGATGAAGCTAGTGTCAATACTACAACCAACCACATCACGAATCTTCATCCACCCATCACCCCATCCATGAATTGGGACCAACGTCAAAGGAAATATTTGAATCAAAGTACGAAGAACGTTATCAAATCAAAAGAAGTTGAGAAGCATAATGGACAAATCAAATACATATGGATACCGAAGAATACAAAGAAAGATTATCCCTATCAAACTCCATCAGTCAAAGAAACTGTGGGGCAAACTAAAAGAGGGAAAGGTATCCATCAAAGATGTCCGCAAAATCAAAAGCAGGCTTTTCAAGCGACGTACAAAGTATATCAAGTAGTTGGTCCTAATTCCACGCACACTTCTGTATCCACCCATCATTGCTCATCTTCCCAAGTTTGGAGAGTCAAAAATTCCAAGCTATCAACCAATCCATCTCTTATCCCTAAACGCACTCCATCCACGCCTCCACACATGATATCCAATTCTCATATTGACCATGTATTGGCAACGACCCTTCATCATAAGGATTCAGAAGGCACTTTATCGCGATGTACGCATGGAGACAGAGTTAACCTTGGTATCGACGAAGCAGATCAAGAATCCCAAAAGTTGCATTCAAGTGCATGTATCTTAGCAAAGCAGCTCCTTCAGGCAGGATATCAATGGCACATTATGACAGAGGCATCTACGTCAACACCACCAGGTGGTTCAGCATGAATCTTTCAAAAAAATACAAAAAAATCAAAAAATATGAAAATCCAAAAAAAATTAGGAAAAGGATTGAAAATAGTAAAGATAAAAATCGTCCTCTAGTGAAAACCGAATGGGCGGCGCTTTGGGCAAGACCATGATGAAAACCTGGCAAACAGGCATCATGTGTGGAATCAAGCAACTACGTGTTCCAGTTCAGATGAAAGCATCTCATCCCATCCGTAATAAATTGAGCATTTCATCCATCTTATCCATAATAAATCCATCCATCCATGAACCATTTATCCAATACATTCGCATATATCTGCATCCATCATCTTAGTTATCTTGATCTTGATACAATTTTGGGGCACGCTTTATGCTTGCTTATGGTAAACATCTTGACATGGGTCATTTTCATTGATCCTATCCTATCCTATGTTATCTGAGCCATGAAGCATTATCCAAATGAGCATTCGTTATTTGAGCACCTTATCTTATCACAAGATAAATCCTTGGCATACTTTGCATGCTTACCATATCCATCCAGCCATACACTTATCTGAGCATCCATCCATCACATTCCATACATTGCTAGACATTGGGGGCATATATGTACATCTTGCTTCGGGAATAAAACTTGATCTATATCCTCTAACTTATATGGTGATCCGAACATTGGCAAACATGAAATCAAATTGGTCGAAACCACTGTTGAGCAAAAATCCAAATCATCATAGCCCATGGCATATTTTGACGAGAAAACATTCCTTATCAAGCGTCATATTTCATCGAACATCAATAAAAAAAATCAATATCAGTTGCATCTAAGTTGCACGTCAAACGTCACATCAAATCATCTAAACATCTTTTGTTCGAAACCAAGCTTCATCAAACATGATCAATCAAATCCAATCAAAAAATCATCATCTTAGGATATCCTTGTGTTGCTTAACACTATCCTTGCATTGTCGTGTATGCTCGACAATGTTATCATTATCAATCCCGATCAATCCAGTCCTTGCATTGTTGTGTATCCTCAACAATGTTATCATCATCAATCCCATCAAATCCTTGTGTTGCATAACACTATCATTACATTGTTGTGTATCCTCAACAATGTTATCATCATCATCAATCCATCAATCTGATCAATCCACCTTAGCTTGGTTTTCAACAAAATCCCAAACAAAGAACTGATATCATTACACATCCATATCCAAATCATCAAAATCATGCAAAAAATCCAAAAACATCCAAAACATATCAAAATCCAAAAACACTCAAAAGTAGAAAAATATCAAAACATTGAAATCCCTAACTACGCCGGCTCTCTTAGCTTAAACGAGGCGCGGCCTATCTTTGACTATAGACACCAAAATCCAAAACATTAGAAAACATCAAACCCAAAAACATTCAAAACATCAAAATCCAAAACATTCAAAAACATCAAAAATCAAAACATTCAAAACATCAAAAATCCAAAAACATTCTAATCACATCAAAAAATCCAAAACATTCAAAAAACATCAAAATCCAAAACAACTCCTAAAACATTCCAAATGTCAAAAACATCCAAATATTTGAAAAAAATCCATCTGTCTCATCTCGCTTGCACCCGCAATAATCAATCATCCATAATAAATTGATCATCACCTTCATCCTTTGGCAACGCAAACATAAACAATCATAGCAGGCAACAAAATCAAGCTTCAATCGTAAAATCAAAATCAAAACAACAAACCGTTAAAACAAAATCAAACTCTTGATCAGTCGCAAACATGTCAGTCGACCTTATATCAATAGCCTATCAATCAACTTATCAACCATCAATATCCCTGCATAATGCATCCTAGGATATATTGTTCCTACAATGGGCATCATTTATGGATATCACCTTCTGATTTTATCCTATCAAAACACATCCCTTCGGGCCGGTTGGTATGAAGAACATTGGCTTGTTTATGTACTTGATCTGTTCTTTTTTATTTATCTTATTGTGCTCATTCCAATGACCTCTCAATGATGTCTAATCAAAATGATTTAGAGAGAAAAGAATGGGGCATTGATCATTATCTTTTGTCCATTGTGCTTGTTGGACGCTCTTGTAAAATAACTCTTGTGAATACTTGCTTTGTTAGGTACTCTACCAGCAAGGTTTCAGATGTCAAGTGTGAACAAGAATACTCCTATCTGCTTGTTGAGTCAAAGTCCATCACACTAAGTACAACGCCATCCTGGTCCTTTATACCTTGATGCATCGTACTTAGGCATGTTATCAAAAATAAAGTAAGTGACCCTTTGAAAATCCCAATCCTGGATAAGCAAATCATCATCATTTATCATCATCATCTCTAATAAAGTCTCGACCAATCATGGACTTGTTGGATCCTCTTGTCATCATCTCATTTCCATGCTAACATAACATCACCAATGCATCTATCAGCATATCACATATCATTCATATCATACATAATAGGAAACATTGATCATTTCACATGCATTGCATTTGCATCATCATCATAATATAGATCTGTTAGTTTAAGCATCTGCATAAATCATCCGTTGCATAATCACAGCATATCACATCATCAATCTCATCCATCTCATCACATCATATCATCATTTAAGTTGTTTAGGATAATACAGATTTTTTATTCTAAGCATCTTGAAATCATCTCATTTGCATCGTCATCCATAACCATCCATTTTGAACCTCTTTATCATGAAATCGACCCTCAAATTGAATCTTTTCGCTCGATCTCTCGAGGGGGCAATGTACCAGTGTACTTCTTTCCGCTGGGGCATCTGAAAAATTAGAAAATCTTTAAATTTCGATCGCGGCAAGTTTATTCTTTGAACCAATGCAACAAGTACATTGCTTCAAAGAGGGGCAAAATGTAGACATGCAAAATTAACATTATGCATTCGATCGGATTCAGTCAAATTAGATGTCGCATTAGGACCATTCATCAATTAATTAAATGCATCACATCCATTCACCTATTAAATCAGGTTCTTATCATCAAAAGCTCAATCATAGTTTAATTAAATAAATCAAGCTTTATTTAATTAAAATCTCAAACATGCATCTTCCATCCTTTTCTGATTTAAATAAAACAAATATTTAAGTCTTAAAAGTCAAAATCATCTAATCAACATTAAATCAACATAATCATCATCTATTTAATCTAACCCTGATTAAATACTCACCCACTTGCATTCTCTAGATTTGGCCACTTGCACATGAAATTGCATTTAATTGATTTATCAAAATTACTTATTTTCAACTTGGCATAAAGGAAGAATATTCTCCAAGTTTGAATCTCCCCCCAAGTGGACATGTACACCAAACAGAGCATTTATGAGGCCTTACATGTCTCTTACATGTCCCCTTCCAAAGTCAAACTCAGCATTTATTGGAAAATTTGAATTCAAATTTTCCCTCTCATGGGCACTCTTCCCAAATCTTGCACAACCATTGGCCTATCATCACTTGACAAGTGGCCTCCTATCATTGGCAGAATCTTTAGTCCCACATTGGTCCCTCTTCAACACTCAGCATTTGAAAATCTTTAAATACAAGCTTCATCTTTGAGCAATCTCTCCACAATTTGATGCAAGGTTACTCTCTTCATTTGAGATTTGATCTTGTCCATTTCACTCCATCATCTCCATCATCTATAGCAATTTCATCATCTAAGCTTATCAATCAAGGATTGGGAAAGGGTCACTAGCACATGTGACACCAATCCAATATGAGATAGAGTTGGATTCTTGCTTCTTTGTGCTTTCACTTAGTTTAGTTGATATTTTGTTGTTTGGATTGCATTATGAAGCATGATTCAATATTTCATATGGATTCTATATTTGATTTGCTTGATTTAACAATAACCATGTTTGTTTGTTTTTGAGCAAAATGCAGATTTAGGGTCTACAGAGCTTATTTAAAAGACTATTTACATATAGTTGTTTATGAAGATGCCAATTTTACCTAAAGTTATAACAACATTTATATTATGCAATTCTAAATGCATTTATATAAGAAATACACTTGCAATCTAAGGAAGTATATAGTAAAAATGGTCATCAAATTGACAAGCCAACTATTACATAGTCTAGCAACTATTAGATAATGAATAGTTTGCTTTGCGGAACTGGGAAAAAAGAATATCATAAAACATATTGATACAATACAAGAAAACTATGTAACAGTTGGCTTGTCAATTCAAAATTCAAGCTACATTATTTGGCACTAAATATTATAGATAAAATAGAGAAAATGTAAAAGAACTATTAGAAAAACACTTAAGAATCACAGGTAAATTCCAATTGCTATGTAGATTGCTTGTCTTGTATCAATATGTTTCATGATATTCTCTTTTTCTCATCTTTTTGAAGCTACCTGTAACAAGTTGTTCATTGTTGTAGTTTAGCTCTTGTATTCTTCATATCTTTACCCAAGCAATTTCTGCCATTTTTTTTGTAACCTAGTCGTGAATAGAATTTCTCAATGTTGAAAATCAATAATCAGTGATGAGCAGTTGTGAGTTTCCTGGGGTTGTTTATGATGACATGGATTTTGCTAAGTACATGGGTTGGAAATGGTGGAGCTGGCTGCGTTGAGACATGGAAGCAGAATGGTGTATGATTGGTTGCATAAGGGTTAATGCATCTTGTCATTGTTGTACGATGGTGCGGGAGGAAGTTAATACAATATTCAATGTTGCAATGTGGGAAAGTATATTATTTTTATTTGTATTGTCAAATGAGCCATTGTGGTGTTGGTTTGATAGCAAAGTATTGGAAAAATCATTGTTTGTGTCTCCGTTTAATAGCAGGTTGGAGGGTTTTAACACTGACGTGCTCAAAAATGTGCAAGAAAATATATGGATTAAGTTGCATTGTCAAAAGAGCCATTGTGGTGTTGGTTTCATCACAAACTATTGTAAAAATCATCTCCTTTGGCTTGGTTTTCATTTTATACATGACTACATTTTTTTCCTTTCTAGTTATTGGTTGTTATATGTTCCCATGTTTCACAAACACATTTGTGCATATACATCTTAGCCATGTAATGCAAATATAAGCACTTGCAAAACAAAATCTATAATGATATATATGTTTGTGAAGTTAGATGCACCTTTTTAGTTATTATATAGTCTTCTATAGTGTGTGGAATCAAGCTTTGTGGATGGGTCTCCAGTTCAAACAAATGAGAAAAAAAGAATATCATGAAACATATTGATACAAGATTCGAACTACGTTCTTTGGTAATAAATATTGAAGACAAGTAGAGAAATTGTATAAGAGGTGTTAGAATGATTAATTTATTGTCCATGTCTTACACTTTCTACTTATTGTTCCTTGTTATATGTCAGTATCTTTGTCATTATACCCATTTTAGAAACTTCAAAGAGATTATGGCTCTATATGGATGGAGAAATTGCAGTTAAATCTTCTTTCTTTCATAAAAAAAATAGTCAGGGTTAGTAATTTTTTTTCCCTTTGTTTATTGCTTTTAGTTATCTTTGTGCATCTTTGGCATTATACCCATTAACATAGGAGCAATTACAGATTAACATAGGAGTAATTACATATATATATATATATATGCAAAGGGTTAGTATGAAAGCATAAAGATATTGAAAATAAAATTAGTTTAGTGGTTGTTAAGTGTTATTCCAACATCTCTTTTACAATCTCTTTATTTGTTTATAATATTTAGTGCCAAGTAATGTAGCTCAAATTTTCAATTAAGTATGTGATGTTATACCCATTTTGCATAGGTTATTGCTACCCATTGGCTTTATAAGTTCTATTTAATGTGGGTTTACTACCAAATAACATAGCTCAAATTTTCAATTGACAAGCCAACTCTTACATAGATTGTTTGGCTTACATCAATATGTTTAATGTGGGTTTTCAATCATCTATTACCTATGATTCTTAAGTGTTTTTCTAATAGTTCTTTTACAATTTCTCTACTTTTTCTATAATATTCAATACCAAATAATGTAGCTTGAATTTTGAATTGACAAGCCAAATGTTACATAGATTGCTTTTGTTGTATCAATATCCATTTCCCCATAACAAACTATTCATTATTGTAGATCACCTCTTCTATTCTCCATGTTCACTATCATAGTTTATCTCTTCTATTCTCCATAATATGAAGTTCTATTTAATGTGGGTTTTTTATCATCTGTCATTTTCCTATGATTCTTAAGTGTTTTCCTAATAGCTCTTTTACAATTTCCCTATTTTTCTATAATATTTAGTACCAAATAATGTAGTTTGGATCTTCAATTGACAAGCCAACTATTATATAGATTGCTTGCTTCAATATGTTTCATGATATTCTTTTTTTTCAGTATCCAATAACAATCTGTTCATTATCGTTATCATGAAACATATTGATATAAGACATATAACATGTTCCATCCAAACAAAATAACCATGACAATTAATAGTTTGTTATAAGGAGCTTCAAACAGAAAAGGAAAAAAGAATATCATGAAATGTATTGGTACAAGACAAGCAGTCTATGTAATAGCTGCAAGAGTATTAGAATAACACTTAAGAATCACACATAAATGATAGATGAATGAAAACCTTTGGCCTACTTTCAATTTTTTTGGTTTGTGTATGTTTTTCTACCTCTCTTAAAGTTCTATTTAATGTGGGTTTTTCAATCATCTATCATTTACCTATGATGCTTAAGTGCTTTTCTAACAACTCATTTACAATTTCTCAAATGAAAGATGATCTAAAATGCATTTTAAATAAAACTTTAACATATGGAGAATAGAAGTTGTAAACTACAACTATGAAAATTTTCTTATATAGATCTTCTACTATACAAAATGTGTATAGCACCAAAGATGAATAGAGATAACAAGGAACAATAACCAAAGGACAAAAAACATACACAAGCCAAAAAAAATAGAAACCAGTCAAAAGGTATAGGCCAATGTTATGTTTGATGAAGAATACAAGAGCTAAACTATGAAAATGAATAGCTTGCTAGAGGAAGCTTCAAATAGATGAGAAAAAGAGAATATCATGAAATATATTGATACAAGAAAAGCAATCTATGTAACAGTTGGCATTTACCTATAGAGAATTTTTTTGAAATTTTCACCAAGATTTCCATTAGCCCAGTCATGAATATAAGTTCTCAGCACCCCACCTATAGATAATTTTTCCATATGCTAAAAAGATAATTGTAGGAACATGGAAAAATGTAATGTGTACAGTAGACTATGTTTATTATATTCAAGTGCATATAAGCATTCATGCATGCATGTATATATATAGTGCAATAAATATATGGAGCCTATCTAGCCATGCAAGAAGAAAAGTGTTGAATGTATAACTCAGTAAAATGTAAATTTATAAAACAAATCTTGTTTATGCTTATAGCTATGGTCATCTTTCATGTTCCAATTGTCCCATAGATGGCTTTCGTATCTCCTTTTCCATATATGCTTGCATTGAGCCCAACATGATATTACTGCAAAGCAACATTTTATTTGAATATATCAAAATATATGTCTCTAGTTACATGTCTATGTAATAGAAAAAATACATTACAAAACAACTTACAACAACAAGAAGAGGCCAAATGTTGTAGATAATCCAAACTTTTTATTCTCAATTCTACTTTATACTAAGGAAAAAGCATAATAATGATCTTTGCATGTGCTCCCTTTACTTTAATAGAAAATTCTTTCTTTATAAAAAGTGGAGGCTTTTTTAATATGTTTTGTTAATGTATTCTATTATTGGGATGTGCATTTCATTCGTGTTGTGCCTCACTTCTTTAATATTTATAAATGGTGAAGTTTAATATTTTAACTAATGACCTCTCTTTATTTAAAACCATGATTTTATTGCCCTCAATTACCTACTCACATTCATGATGCTCACTTTGATAAGGAATTTATCATGGAAAAAATATCTTTTAAATTTAGCAATTTAATCTTTGTAATTGAAGCTACAACCTTGCATTATACTAGTTGATGAAATCAGAGAGCCATCTTTATACTTTATTTAGGGGTTCAAATATCTTTTAAATAGATAAAATACAAAGCAGTGTATCTATATATGTAGACACATAGTGATTGTGATGAACAAAGTATATATTAAACATGCTTTTCATATTTAGAAAACTACCATTTACTATATTAAATATACTATATGTAGACACAAAAAATATGCATGCATTTCAATTCACCATTTTAATTGAATAACCTTTATTTAATTAAAAGTAACATTTCATCCTCTCATTAAATAAATTCACTCATTACCTCATTTGATTAAATAAATCGATTTTTAATCAAATCCTAACATTCCATCTTTTATAAATCATCTCCTAAGGTCATCTCCTTTAAATAAATTGACCTTTATCTTACATCATCCTTCTAATTAAATAAACCAAACTTTATTTAATTAGACCTCAAATTCATATTCCTCCTTTTTTATTTAAATAAATCCAAGTATCTGAGTCAAATGGGTCAAAACACCTAATCATCATCTTAAATTAATCAAGACATGATTAATATAATCTAATCACCCATCACATCCTCTAGCTTTTTCCACTTGCACAAATAAAGCATTTTAACTCATTTATTAAATCCTCATTTTCCCTCAACAAGGCATCTTTGGAAAAAAATCCCTCAAGTTTGAATTTCAAAACAAGTTGACTTGTCCCTTCCAACATGGCATTACTCCCCTCTTACATGTCCCCCACTTGGCATTTAAGTCTCTTTTTCTCCCTCCAACAAGCCAATGAAAAGGCCAACTAATCTCATTTATTAGCACATTGACCAAAACTTGCACATCCTCCATCCACTCACAAGGTGACAAGTGGCTCCTTCTTATTGGCTAAATATTTATCCCACATTTTTCTCTTTTGGGCATTCTTCCAACTTGAGATTCTAGAAATAGAAGGCTCATTCTTCAACAATCGATCCACAATCTTCATGCAAAGTTACTCTCTTTAGTTAAGAGCTATTTTTTTCCACTTCACTTCATCTTCAAAGCATTTTATCATTGAGCTTGTCAAGGATTGGGAAAGTGTCACTTTGCACAAGTGACACCAATCCACTATGGAATAGGTATATATCATGCTTCTTTTATGCTTTCAATTAGTTTGCTTGTGAGGTATGATGTATTATTTCGTAGGAGCACTTGTAGATGTGCATGGCTTGAGCTAACCCATTGCTAATATGTGTTTGAGATTTGAGTTGTTTGCAGATTTATAGTGCACACAAATGTCGCTAGAAGGAGGGCCCTAATGCATTTTATTTCTATTTTATGTTACTTTTTTTTATATCTCTTGAAATAGGAATGTATTAGCAATACTACTTTATGTTCATCCAATTCTTATTTAAACATTGCTTTTGTTTATTTACCTAACATATGTCACTGCATTCAGTTTGGGAGGTCATTATTTGTCATAACTCATGTTTAGTTAGAGACTATTTATCAAGATTGATCTCTCTATCATATTAAAACTTCATCCATCTTTTCCAAGGAATTTGTCACCAATAGCACTGTGTTGTCTTCTTTTCTATTTAAAGTGATGTTGCTTGTTCTTTTCTATTTAATCCATTGTATGCTACTTCAGACTACTATCTCTTTTTGTTTCTCCTCATCCTCGCCGACTCTTAACATCTATAGCAGTTTGAATTTGCTCATCCCTCACTTTGGGTATAATGACAACATGAGCCCATAGTGGTCTGAAGCGACCCCTCTCAGCATGCTACCAACTCTTATTGAACTAAAACCCCAAGCCCCCACACAAATAGAAAGCACATTCATTTGCAACGTCTAGAGTTTTTTTTTTTCCAAGCACAAGATTCATAGACCCCAATTTAGTGCAGTTCAATATCTTCTTATAAAAAATGATACGCTTTCTATATCATAAGATGAAAGGCCTCTTTTTGCAATAATGGAGAGGAGAGAGATTTTTTTTCAGATCCATTGTTAAATAAATCCTTTTGTGCACTATCACCGAAGGAGGAGGAAGAACTCATGGTTGTCTAAAATGGTGTGATTGTTCAATAGTAAACTCGTCTACTTTAGAGTTGTGTGGGTAAGAAATAGTATATGAAATTTGACTATGTTCCTGACCTTGCCATTTCTCCTGCTCCCATGTGATGTCAGTTGTATTCTCAAAAACTTTGTTATAAATTAAAGAGGGAATTTGACGGGTTTTGGAGTATTTCAGAAAGTAAGTGTTGTTTCCATTAACTGACTTTGGAAGTTGAGACCAACCATGCCTTCATCCGCCAAGGGCATTAAAATCTTTGCTTGTTGTTCTTTATTCATTAAACATTGATTCATGTAGGAATGACTTATTCTTTTCTTGGACGCTAACAACAAAGGAGCTCCATACACTTGCTTGCATTAAATGCTTCTCAATATTGGCCTTTCAAGAGATTTTAAATTTTAAATTTTGTTGGTAGTAGTATCAAATATTGTGATGTCGATGTCCATCATTGACAAGGTGGGCCATCATTTTTATTCAAGGGCATGTGCAGGATCATCATGGAAAAAATAGGCACTTAAGTGGTGAAAAATTTAGAAAAACAAAGTCAGACAACTTGATGTAAAAATTTGAATGAGTTATCTATATTATTTCAAAAATATGTAAGAATAGAATCTACATCAAATTGAATGTAGTTTCTAAATGACTAGGTTTATTTTAAAAAAATAAAAATCTATTTAGAGAAAATTTGAAATTTTAATGCAGTTGTACTTAAATTTCAGGGAAAAAATAAGAAGTAGGTGTCTGTCTAACCACCCTAACCACAATAAAATGATAATATTTTTTTATAATATTTTATATATAATTAGAGGAATCATGTCTGGATGTGATGCATATTTTTTGTAATTTTTTTCTAAGTAATTAATTATGAATTTTTGATTACAACTTTTAAAAATATAAAAACTCATACATCGACTACCTTAACTTGGTCAAAACTTCATGAAATCCTATCGTATGTGAAGCATAGAATGTGATGCATGTTTTAGATTCAAAAAATGTGATACCGTTTGAAAGCTATAGATGTTTTTCAATCAGCCTATCAATCAGGACTTTAGTTGTAATTCAAATAGAAAATGAATAATAATTATTTATTAAATTCAAAGTAAAGCATAATTTATATTGGTGGAAAGCTAAGAATCTCCTTTAAAAACCCTTTTCATTTCATCAATTTTGGTTTAAAAAAAGTCGCCAGCCACATACCCTACACATACCCATCATATCGCCACTTTTAGGCCCATCGTGATCCTACACATACCCTCAACTTAAGGTTTGGTGCATTTGTTGCAGATCAAACATCATGACGTTGACATATTTACATAGATTGTAGGGCACTAGAACTATAGTTGTGACACTCCAAACATCGTCTAATGTCATTATATCAATTGACTAGTTCAGGAAGACACATCCTTCATGAAGATACACTTTTGATATAGGTTTATCCATGTTTTATTGACCTTTTGTGTTAACAATGCTTGATCAAAATGAATGTTGAATGCTAAATCTTGTGATGTAGACTTTTAATATATTTGGGGGATATGAAAATCTATAAATTAGGCGAAAACTTATGACAATTGACTTTGCATTTAGTTGAAGTAACTCCATATTCATCTAATCACCTTTTGCAGGCAATGCGGGAAAATACTGTTGGGAATCATAAAAGCCTCAGTTGTGTATCAAAATCACTTGAAAATGAATCTTGTATTGATATTGGTTGAATTCTCCTTGTATTTGGGCACCTCTTTTAATTTTCATTTATCTCTCAATATTTGTTAGGGATATGGCTTTTGTATATTAAATATGGATATTTTGAAATCAATTGATCTTTTATGGCTTTTGTATATTAAATATGGAGATTTTGAAATCAACTAATCTTTTATGGATTTTGTATATTAAATATGGGGATTTTGAAATCAATTGATCTTTTATGGCTTTTGTATATTAAATATGGGGATTTTGAAATCAATTGATCTTTTATGGCTTTTGTATATTAAATATGGAGATTTTGAAATCAATTGATCTTTTATGGCTTTTGCATATTAAATTTGGAAATTTTGAAATCAATTGTACTTTTATGAAAATAGGTATAAATTAAAAAGAAAATTTGAGTTATTTTCATTATAAAGAACTCATGTGCCTTGTCAATTTTATTTTCCTCTTTAAAAGGGTTTTCCCAAATGATTGACATTTCTTGTGTATACTTTTATTATTTACCATGCATGCCTAACTCTTGTTTGTAAATATTTTATAAGTGAAGGTTGACATTAGATTCGAGTGTTGGAGTTGAGAAAAAAAAAAGCAAGATCAGAGTTAAGGATTTGGGCATTGAAATTTAAAATTCATAAAGCATTTTTTAATTCTTGGAGATTCCATCGTATGCTTTAATTTTCTATTTTAGGCTAACTCACTTGTTTTTGGGCTTTAAAACGAACATTACCAAGGCTTTCAATTTTCATTGCAAAAGGGTTAAAATGAACTTTAGGCAAATTGACTAGATTTTGTTTGAAGTTAACAATTGAACAGAACAACTCTCATTTGTCCTTTGGTGCTTTAAAAAGAACTCACAATTGCTTTGAAAAGTTAAAATGAACTTGTGCAACTTTTCTTTTGTGATTGCTTACTTAAACTAACATCATCAAAAAGGACGTATGTGCTTGTCTCGTGCTTCACAGCGATCTTGAGAATCAAAAGGCCTTTTTGGTGATCTTAGGTTGAGATAAAGTAATCACCTCCACACTTCATTTTGGGTTTAAAATTAAACAAAACATTGTGTGAGTGTGAGTAAACCTATTGCATGTGTTCTCCCTTTGTTTCTAAATGAAGGCTGATTGAACTATGAATATGTTTGCTCACTTTTTTTTATCTTAGAGGGCCTTCCTTGGGGAAAAATTACTCACCCAAGGGAACGACTCAACCAGTAACACTTTTAACCCAAGAGTATCTCCAACTGGGATATAAATGTGGGTATTGGAATAAATGCTAGTATCACATGATTGACTTCAACAAGAAGGGCAACAATGGTCTCTTGCCACGTTGGGTAAGCTCCTACAAATGGAAAGTCCTAACTAAAACCCTTGTTGCAGAAAGGTGAAAACCCCTATCTATTTATTGGTGCAAGAACAGTCGTTCTAAAGCTACCCAAAACTTTTACGATCTTTAGTAGAAATGGAAAGCATGCCATGGGAGTTTCATGGGTGTTGATGCTTGGTTGCCCCATATAAGTGAGTGCCATGTAGGGGAGCTAGTGGGGTCAAGCATCTAACCATTCGCTAAAGATAAGCATAGCTAGACTTGTCCAAGTGGGGACTCAACAAATATTGTCTTTCATATCCATAGGATTATGCTTGTTCTTGGTTACAAAAATGCTTTGCTTGTTCAAAAACATTTGGAAACAAACATTTAACATCATCATAAAAATTTCAAACCCTTTAGGAAGCAAATACAATTGACCAAATTCAAGTGTTATTGCTTGCCCTTGGGATTTTATCCTTAGAGGTTTCTAAACACTTGGATTTACATATCAATTTTCCTACTAAAGTTAAACAATAGGTAACCCTTGCCTTAATTTCATCAAAGTTTCGCATAATATACCTTGTGAAATGAGAAGAAGTTGAGACATTGGAAATCTAATTTGAAAAACCTAATCAGGAAGTGTTTTTGGTAAAACAAAGTCATTAAGCAAAGACTAAAAACAATTGGACCCCACACATGTGTCTCTAATGATTTCATGCAAGATCAAGATCAAGAAACCAAAGGTAGAAGCTCTTAGTCTGAAAGAACATCAAAAGCATCTCTCAATGCTATACAAATTCAGACAAAGAATTATTTTTAACTTTTACAGAAAAGCTTCAAGAAACAATCCTAGTTTGTACTCATTCTATTACTTCCAAAACCCAAATTTTTTAGGGAGTTTGAACATCTTGTTTAGAGAAAAGCTTGTTCATCAAAACCGAGGTCTAAGTAAAGAAGTCTATTTTTAGGTACATCCTAGGATCAAAATCAAACCTTCATTCATCTTGAAGATCAAAACCAAAATCATCTCATCATCAACTCTTCGAAAGTCTTGGAAAAATCCTTCATGTTAAACTTTGGGAAAATCATTTGAAATCAATCCAAAATCACCTTGTTTGATTGAATGTGTGTAGATGCATCCTTCTCCACATATTTGATCAAATTATCAAAACTTGTGAACAAATTCATCCCTTGATAACATCCAACATCTTTGGATTTAGGAGTTCATTATCAAAATCATCTTGTTTGGATAGGAGTGTTTAGATGAATCCTTCTTCTCACACCTAGACAAATTATCATCTTGTGAACTATTTAAATCTAGGACAACATCCAACCTCTTAGAGTTTATGAGTCCACCAAAATTTGAATAAAAAAAAATCAAGTCCTAAAGTTTAACATACCCTTCAATATTTTCTCAAGAGTTCCAATCATCCATCAAGCACACATCTTGCATCTATATCATTATCACCCTTTGATCCTTAAATTGTCCTAAATTTTCTCTTTTGTACCTAAAGTTAGATCAATCCAAAGAATTAGGGAATTCACCTTCCATAT
This sequence comes from Sequoia sempervirens, assembly GCA_007258455.2. Lineage (NCBI taxonomy): Eukaryota > Viridiplantae > Streptophyta > Pinopsida > Cupressales > Cupressaceae > Sequoia > Sequoia sempervirens. The sequence continues at coordinate 42,230 of VDFB02372672.1, forward strand.
TCTTGAAGATTGATCCCTATTTTATGGTGCAAACTAGATCACAACACAAGAGGAATATGGAAGCCAAAAATAAAACATCTACTTTGAGTGACTTAAGGCAAACTGCTTCCGAAATGAATCCCATTGGGTCTTATAGTATCACAGTTAACCTTCCTCCATTTTTGCAGGACCATCAAGAGGAAGGTGTCCAAGTGGAAGATCTTACCAATAATCCCTTTGGAATGTCACATGAGGAAATCACTAAAATAATTCAAAATCCATAGAATCATAAGATTATCAACATCATGATGAGAATCAATCCCTCACTATACATGCTCAAATTAGCAAAGCAAGGGGCTAAACTCCCCTCCAATTTTGATGTGAGCACTATTGTGGAACCATCTTTTCGAGTCATGCCTCCAATCTCATCTACCATCCCCATTTCATCTACCCCCTCATTTTAAAGCATCACTCAAAACATCCCACAAATCACATCATCCATTGCTCCAACGCAGCCCATTGTTAACAAAGGAAGTGCATTTCTCAATGCATTGCAAACACATCCTCTCATAAACAATCAAGATTTGGATGCAAACACCATCTTGGGACAAACCATACCCCAAAATTCATTGCATACATATGTCCCTCTCACCTTTCATGATCCAAACAATCCATCATCATCATCATTCCGCGCAACACCTCAAACCTCTCTCTCCATAACCTCATAAGGAGAGGGTGACATGTTCAAACCAAGGGGCATTTTCGACACTACACCATTTTCTAACGAGATCACATCTCTCATGTTTGCACCACTTCCACCATTTCCATCATCATCCACACCACTTCTTGGCTTAGGGCTTCCCCATTTACCAAATACCAATCAAAATCAAACCAACATCCTGAACATCAATCAAAGCATCACACCAAACTCTCAAAATTTGTCATTGAAATCACAACAATAGATGACAACTACACAAGAAATCACCACCATCACATCATCAACCACCCCCTAACATCTCAAAGCAAGTGCTCTCAAGGAACAACCACATCAATCGCACCATCTACCAATCAAACCCCAATCACCAACACAACAACACCTCTCACCTCCACAACAAGCACCATTTCAAATCCATCTCCACCTCCACCACCACCAAACTCTAATACATCAAGCCAATATAGTATGGTGTTGCAATCCACTCAACAAGCTGCTTATCAAAAGGAATTCCTGCAAGCACAAAAACAACAAGTCATGTAATTAGCTTCTCAACAAGCCACACAATTAGCTGCTCAAAAATCCACGCAATCAGCTGCTCAAAAAGTGGGTATATGTAGGATCATGATGGGCCAAAAAGTGGCGATATGATGGGTTCTTGTAGGGTATGTGGCTAATGACTTTTTTTTACCCAAAATTGATGAAATGAAAAGGGATTTTAAAGGAGATTCTCAACTTTCCACCAATATAGATTATTCTTTACTTTGAATTTAATAAATAATTATACTTAATTTTCTATTTGAATTACAACTAAAGTCATGATTGATAGGCTAATTGAAATACATTTATAACTTTCAAACGGTATCACATTTTTTGAATTTGAAACATGTGTCACATTCTATGCTTCACATGATATAGGATTAAAAAAAAAGAAAAGAATTTCATGAAGTTTTGACCAAGTTAAGGTGGTTAGACATATACAGGTTTTTTTATTTTTTAAAAGTTGTAATTAAAAAATCATAATTAATTATTTACTTGGAAAAAATTAGAAAAAAATGCATCACATCGATACATGAGTCCTATACTTATATCTAAAATATTATAAAAAAATATTTTCATTTTATTGTGGTTAAGGTGGTCAAACAGACATCTACTTCTTATTTTCTCTCTGAAATTTAAGTACTACTACATTGGAATTTCAAATTTTCACCAAATAGTTTTTTTTTTCTTTTTAAATAAACCTAGTAGTTTAGAAACTACATTCAATTTGCTACAAATTATATTCTTACATATTTTGGAAATAATATAGATAACTTATTCAAATTTTTATGTCAAGTTGCCTAACTCTGATTTTTCTAAATTTTTTGCCACTTAAGGGCCTGGTTTTTCCATGATGATCCTGTTCATACTCAAGCCACATAATTAGCTGCTTAGCAAGCTACTCAAGTGGTGCAAGATGCTCAACCTTCCCAAATCACACAACAAGCACAGCAGGCTGCACAATCCCAACCCTTATTGCAAGAACAATAAGAAGAAGTTGCTCAAGCTGCAAAAGTTGCACAGGCACAAGCACAAGCTCAAGTTGCACAAGCTTAAGTGCATGTTCAAGTTAAAGCCCAATATCAAGCACAAAAAGCACAAACACAAGCATAGTATCTTGCAAAATAATGCTCAGCGCAACAACAAGCATATCAGCAAGAGCTAAAGCAATATCAAGAACAATAGGAAGCAACCCAATTAGCATATCAACAACAAGCACAATAGTAAGCTTAGTTTATAGCATAGCAGCAACATGAACAACAACAAGCGTTGTTGGTACAATAGCAATTGCGAGCATACTTGGCTCAATAGAATATGTAAACATCATCCATCAACATACCAACCAATCCGCCCATCCTACAAACAATCGAACGACCTCATAACACTTTCATCCCACCCCCTAATCACAAAATGATGTGACAACACAAATTAGGTTGCTTTCACAACAAGTGCTTGACCTTTAATCAGGGTGAACCATGAAAAACACCTAGCAACTTGTGTCCTTATCCATTCGACATAAGCCTTGTAATGAAACCATTCCTGAAGGGATTTGAGATCCCCAAATTAAATAAGTATCATGGGATGGGAAACCCTAAAGATCACATCAGGGAATTCCAAGTTCATTACATGGAAGTTGTGTATGATGATACCTATTTGATGTGCCTATTTCCTAGGAGTTTGGTTGGCCACGCCATGGAATGGTTCTCTCACCTACCTACGGGAATCAAAACATTCCAAGAAATCATAGATGCATTCATCAAAAACTATGCATATAATATCGCCATGGATGTTAGTCTAGAAGAGCTCTCAGCTTTGAAACAAGGTAAGAATGAATCATTTTCTTCATTCCTACAACGATGGTGATCCAAGGCCAATCAGAGTAAATGGGTCTTTCCTGAGGAACAATAAGTGTGCTCTATCATATATCCAACCTTGACAGCCTCTTGGAATTTCATCTCAAATTCCAAGGGATCACCACGTATGACTAGTTGATTTCCAAGGAACTTTGCATCAAACGAGCCCTTATGACACAACCTGGAGGATCAACCTCATATCCTGAACAATAGAACAATCACCCACCCACCAATTACAATGACAAACCCTGCACATGGGCAAGAAACACAAATATTACAAATGATGGTGTCATCGATGCCAAAGTTGTCATTAGTGCCCCTCAGAAAAACACACCCACACCACAACAACAAATCCAAAATCATCATCAAAACAACCATCATGCGAACACAACAACACATCAAAAAAACAATCAAGTGATCAATAATGTCAACGATCAAAGGGGACTACCCCAACAAAACAAGAATTCCATTAAGCAAAAGTACACCGCTCTTGGGGAACCACTCGAAGTCATCATGAAGAAACTGATAAATGAAAACCTCATCAAGATTCCCACCTACGAGTACTACCAAGAACTAGATGTTAAACCTCCTTGGTCTAATGAAAATCAGCTCTACGACTTCCACAAAATCAAAGGGCACACCACTAAAAATTGCATGAGGTTAACTAACATAGTCCAAGACGTCATCGATTAAAGAATCATAAATGTGGAATAGCCAACAGGAAAGTAGAACCTCAAAATATACACAAATCTGATGACTAACCATAACAATAAAGGGAACAATAACACTGATAAGGGGAAAGGAACCTTCAAAAATGTGAATCATGTGTATGAAACTATCGTCGCCTCCCTAGATGAACACTGTTCAGTAATCACTATCAAAGGAGCTCAGGCCAATTGTGGAGTCACCACAAGAGGCAAAAAAGTTACTATCACAGGATCATCTCAACCAAACAGAACTTTCACATCCTTGATCAGCTAAAAAGAATGGTAGCACAAATCTCGATCATTGAGTTATTAAAAATCTCATCCACCCACAAGAAAATCCTTAAGGAAGCATTAGTTTCATCCACCATCCCTGTAGATCTTGAAGCTGAACAATTCCAAGCTAAGATCGACAACATCATTACCCTGAATCTCCTTACATTCTTTGACCAAGATTTTCCCACTCAACCATCTCATAACCGTGGACTCCATTTAGATATCCTAGTACAGAAAAGTAATGTCAAGTGAGTCTTGGTAGATGGAGGTGCAGGCTTGAATATTTCTTCCCTCAAGCTCATTAAGTAGTTAAAAAACTTAGAGGATTCCATCGACAAAGGAAAATTTATTCCAATCAGAGCATATGATGATCAAGAAAGAGTGTCCCAAGGCACAATTAGAATCCCTATTCAAGTAGGGCCAACAATCATGGAAACCACCTATCAGGTCTTAGACCTTGACATGCCTTATAACATTCTGTTAGGATGTCCATGGATTCATGCAATGTAAGCGGTAGCATCAACTTTCCATCAATGTGTCAAATTCACATAGAAAGGACAACAGTTCACCATCCATGGAGATCCTGAACCATTCTCCTCCTGCAAGAACCTTGAGGAAAAATACTACAAAATCCCTCAAGTGCCTAAAAATGATGAAGGCCCATCAACATCGTACATTGATCTAGCCAATCTCACTTCCACTTCTACAATAGAGACACCCACCACTCCCACCATCCCCACCATCTCTGATATCAAATTTATCATCCAGGATAATGGTTGTGGAAACTACATGATTCCCAAAAATGATTTTGTGGTAGGAGAGTTACCATAATCTCTTAGATCACAAGGATGTCGGTAAGCAAATGAAGCCTCCACATCTCAAGCATCCCCTTAAGAATATCCCAACTTTAGAAGTTGGGGAGATGTCAGCCAAGAATTCATATAGGAGGACCCATCTCATCTCCTATACCAAGACAATAGACCAATAGTTGATCTACCAATGGATGACAGAAGTAAAGGTATGCAAATGATGCTAGCAATGGGCTATGATAGAAACTAGAGACTTGGGAAAAATGACAATGGTCTTATAATACCTATCATTATGGAGATGTGAATGAGAAATCTTGACCTTGGATGTACCCCTTTGAATATAACCATACGCGGCCGAAGTCCTCTAGTTAGAAAGGTCAATAATCTTCCTCAGCTATCCGCAGTCAAACTTCCCTTACCCGTATCTATAGGTTGCGTCATAGAAAACTTCACATTTGACATAACTGACAACTGTAGTAGCAGTGATGAGGAGGATCCCATAACTAACCTACCTAGCCTCTTTGAGGATACCACCCTTCTCATGATTAGCACCTTATCCTTTGAGTCAAACCATCAAAATCATGAAATCCGCCTAGTTTACCCCCAACTCATTGATTATGACCAATGAGGACCACCAGTTCTTAACACATTTGAAATGATGAGGTGCTCTCAGAATTCATGGGACTATGAGATAACATTCCATGTGGGGATCACAAAGTAGGGTTCATCATTGAGCTAGATACATAGGCCTATTATGGGGAAACAATTTAATTCAATAGTCATAAAAGTGAGAAACTAAGAATAATATCTAAGTCCTTGAGTGAAAACCACATGGTGGCACTCACCAACCTGAAAAAATTAAAAAGAAAGGATGCATCCAATGGTGAAAACCTCTTTGAGGTGCCTGAGGATGGGGGATTCAATCTTCCTTTCAAAGCTCTTCATTAGGAAAAATCAGTAGTCCTAGTAGAAAAGTGCAATCCAGTTAATCTAGGAACATAGGAGACCCCACACATCACATTCTATGCGGAATCATTACTATCAGAAGAACAAGAGCTCTTAGCAGCCTTCTTGAGAGAAAGACAAGTTAACTTTGCATGGAGCTATGCAAACATTCCAGGGCTCAATTCATAAATTATAGTTCATCACCTAGCAATGTACTCTGAAGCAAATCCTGTTAGACAAAAGCTCAAGAAAATGCACCCTCAAATAGCCCTGCTAGTCAAAATGGAACTAAAGAAGCTATTGGATGTAGGATTCATTTGACCAATAGATTATCCATAATGGGTGTCAAACCTAGTTCCCATCTCAAAACTTGATGGGGGCATCAGAATCTGCACAGATTTCAGGGACTTAAACAAAGCATGTCCAAAAGATGATTTCATGTTGCCCAACATTGACATGATTATAGACATGACGACAAGACACAAAATGATTTCCTTGATGGATGGTTTCTCAGGATACAACCAAATAATGATTGTTGAAGACAATTGACACAAAATGGCCTTCACTTGTCCATGGGGAACTTACTGCTGGAATATGATGTCATTCAGCTTGAAGAATGTAGGAGCAACATACCAAATGGCCATGATGTTAATCTTCCATGACATGATCCATAAAACTATCAAAGATTATGTCAATGACATACTGGCCAAATCCAGAAAGAGGAAGGATCACATAGCAACCTTAAGTGCCATTTTTGATAGGCTGGAGGAATACAAGGTCAGATTAAATCCAAAGAAGTGCATCTTGGCATATAATTAGGAAAGCTGCTAGGATACATAGTGTCAATGAGAGGTATTGAGGTAGACCCTACTAAGGTAAAAGCAATCCTTAAGATGAAGGCACCTAAAACATTGAAACAATTAAGAAGTCTCCAAGGTAGGCTTCAGTCCATCCAAAGATTCATAGCATAGCTCACAAATAAACAAAATCCATACTCTCACCTACTTCACAAGGGAGTAGCGTACAAGTGGGATAAAAAGTGTGAAGAAGCCTTCAATAAGATCAAAGAATATCTGCTTACACCATCAGTCCTCATGCCACTGATCCCAAGAAATCTATTAATTCTCTATGTCAGCAACAACAACAGCCCTCAGAGCTCTTCTAGCTCAACATGATGAAAATGGAACAAAAATTTAAATCTATTATATCAGTAGAGACATGGTTGGGCATGAGTTAAGCTACTCATTCATCAAAAAAGCATGTCTACCACTAGTGTTTGCTTCACAGAAATTTAGACACTACATGTTGGCACAAAAAATAAAACTCATCACCAAAATCAACCCTCTCAAGTACTTATTATCAAAGGAAATGCTCACTAGAAGAATGGCCAAATGGGTCATGATACTATCAAAGTATGACATTGAATACGTGGAGCGAAAAGCAATTAAAGGTCAAGTCATCGCATATCAACTTGCGAAAGCACCAATCTATTCAAAGAATCCTCTCATCTCAGAGTTTCTAGATGAATCCATCTTCAATCTCAACATAACCGACCACTGGAAACTTTACTTTGATGGCTCATACACGCAACATGGATCAGGAGTTGGTTTCATCTTTATCACCCCATAGGGGGACTACATACCTAGATCATATAAATTAGCATTCCCCTACACCAACAACATTGCAGAATACGAGGCTTTAACCATAGGTCTCAGAATAATAGTGTAGTGGCACATCATGGCCCTTAGAGTATATAGAGACTCTCAGCTGATAATAAATGAAGTGAACGATGAGTACAAGACTAAGGATGATAAGGGATATGTGCAGGATCATGATGAGCCAAAAAGTGGCAATATGATGGGTATGTGGTTGACGACCTTTTTTTACCCAAAATTTATGAAATGAAAAGGGTTTTTAAAGGAGATTCTCACGTTTCCACCAATGTAAATTATTCTTTACTTTGAATTCAATAAATAATTATCATTCATTTTCTATTTGAATTACGACTAAAGTTCTAATTGATAGGCTGATTGAAAAATATCTATAGCTTTCAAACGGTAGCATATTTTTTGAATCCAAAACATGTGTCACATTCTATGCTTTGTATAATATAGTATTAAAAGAAAGAAAATTGAATTTCATGAAGTCTTGACCAAGGTAAGGTGGTCAGACATACAAGTTTTTATATTTTTAAAAATTTGTAATAAAAAATTTATAATTAATTATTTACTTGGAAAAAATTAGAAAAAAATATGCATCACATCAGGACATGAGTCCTCTACTTATATCTAAAATATTATAAAAAAATATTATCATTTTATTTTCGTTAGGGTGGTCAGACAGACACCTACTTCTTATTTTTTCCCTGAAATTTAAGTACTACTGCATTAAAATTTAAAATTTTCACCAAATAGGATTTAAAAATAAAAAATAAACCTAGTAGTTTAGAAAATAAATTCAATTTGCTATAGATTCTATTCTTACATATTTTTGAAATAATATAGATAACTTATTCAAATTTTTACATCAAGTTGCTAACTTTGATTTTTCTGAATTTTCCCCACTTAAGGGCCTTTTTTCCATGATGATCCTGCACATACCCTAAGCTCCTTCCATACAAGAAATTGGTGAAGACTCTCAAAGGAATCCTTTATCAAGATCACATTTGAGCAGATTCCCATAGCAAACGCCATGTCAATGATTGGATCCTTACCGGACATCCCTCACAATGTCCCAAAATATGAATTCTTGGTAGAGAAGCTTCTTGTGCCTACATTCGAGGTACTAGAGTCATAATTTGTGTGAAATCATTGGTCTCGGTGATCCCTGGTACCATGACATTTATGCCTACCTATGAATAGGCGTGTCATACCACTGATTTACCTTCAACCTTAAAATGAACCTTTATAAAATAAGGCATCCCAATTTTTCATCCTAGGAGATACCTTGTATCGTAGGAGCATAGAAGGAACCTTACTACACTATTTAAACACTAAGGAGGCATTGACCGCTTTAACTAAGGTACATAATGGCATCTGTGGTTCACACTCAAGTGGAATGACTCTAGCCAATAAATTGCTAAGGATGGGGTATTATTGGCCTACAATGGAAAGAGAAGCACATGACTACATCAAAAGGTGCCTACAATGTCAGTAGCATGGGGACCTCATCCATGTTCTAGTTCAAGAACTTCATCCCATCATCACACCATGGCCCTTTTCACAATGGGGACTCAATCTCATTGGAAAAATCACTCCCACTTCATCTAGTGGCCACAAGTTCATCATAACCACCACTGAGTATTTTACCAAGTGGGTGGAAGCCATACCCATGACATATATAACTAGGAAGCAGATATATAAGTTCATCTTGAACTATCTCATTTGTCGCTACGATGTCCCACAAGCTATTATCTCAGATAATGGGACACCATTTAAGAATCAAGATGTCTGCAACTTGTGTGAAAAATTCAAAATCAAACATTGCTTCTCCACCCCATACTATCCCCAAGGAAATGGCCAAGCAGAAGTCACAAATAAAACCATTTTAAAGGTGCTCAAGAAAACAGTCAATGACACAAGTCATGACTGACATTTGCAACTCAATCCCGTCCTCTAGGCCTATCGAACTAGTATCTACACACCCACTAGCACCATCCCTTTTTCCCTAGTCTATGGATCAAAAGCAGTACTCCCCATTGAGATCAAGCTCCCATCACTAAGAATATCACTACAAAACCCCATCATAGATGAAGAGTACTGAGTATTAAGAGTAAATGAGTTGGAGCTACTAGATGAGCGGCGTATAGATGCTTTAAATCATTTGCAAGTCTATCAAAATAGACTCAAGATAAACTATAACAAGAAAATCAGAAGTAGGACTTTCCAAGTCAGAGAACTGGTACTAAAGGAGAATCAAAAGAATGTCCCAAATCCAAACAACAAAGGAAAATTTGAACCCAACTAGTTGGGACCATTTGTTATCACAGTAAGCTATAAGTCAGAGGCATATCAGTTATCAACACCTGAAGGGGAATCTCTGCAAGAGCCCATGAACAATTCTCATCTCAAAAATTTTTATGCCTAATCTTTCAAGGTATAGAATCAAAAAATTTTAAAAAATTAGAAAATGTCCTAAAAAAATGGTTACCTTGGTGAAAACCTAGCAAACAGGCATCTTGGTGACAAAAAATAAATCAAAAAGCAAAAAAAATAGAAAAATGATCAAAAATAGTAAAAAAAATCATCCTCTAGTGAAAACCACTTTGGTGGCACTTTGAACAAGTACCTTGGTGAAAACCTGGCAAACAGGCACCTTGTGTAAATAAGCACTTTCCATCCACTAGTATCTTCATGACTTGTTCTATATTATCCATCGATTATGTTTCCATAATCCATCGCATTTGAGTCTCCATCCATCACCCATCCATTTGACATCTACATCATAGCTTGGTCCTATGTTCATATCATGATCCCTTCTAGTACTACTCAGCCCATTCCTAAGGCCAGTTTGTCTTGCCTTTATCGGAGTAGTCTATTACATCACACTAAGGGCATGTTCTCATTAGATCAGATTCATGTATATTCTTGAAGTCCTAAATAGAAAATCCAAAAACATCAGAAAATCAAAAAAATCAAAAAACATTAGAAAATCAAAAATATCCAAAAAATCAAAAAATCAAAAAATTCAAAAACATCAAAAAAAATTAGAAAATCCAAAAAACATCAAAAAATAAAAAAATCCAAAAACATAAAATAATCACCAAAATCCAAAAACATTCAAAACATATCGAAATCCCAAAATAGGTCAAAAAGGTCAAAAAGTCAAAAACAAAGTTGTCTTGTCGAACTACAGGTCTCTGAGCCTTGAACATATAAAAGGTTGATCTTTTATCATCCCCTGCGACACTTAGTTCAGTCCTTTAGGAGTCTATCATAATAAACTGACATTTCATAATGTATATCTTCATAAGTAAATCAGTCAAGTCGTTAGTCAAACTATGTGGTCTCTGCATGCATAATGTAGGCAAGGCTCATTTGTTGATAAGCCCCCAAGGCCCCTAAGATAGGTCCTTAGGTTAGTCTCTTGGTAAAAATCTTAGAAAACCCCAAAACATTTGAAAATCAAAAATCAAAACATTTTAAAAATCTCAAAAAATACCAAAAACAACCTCAAAACATTGCAAAACTCCAAAAAAATCCAAATATTTGAAAATATCCATCCATCTCATCTCGTTTTCACCCACAATAACATCACTCATAATAAATGATCATCATCCTCAACCTTTGGTGAAGCAATTAGAAACAAGTCTAGCAGGTTAAAAAGTGAAAACTCAAAACATTAAGTCTCAGGTTTAGGTCAGTACGTAAACAAGTTGGTCAACTCTTTGTGTCAATAGCCTATCATCAAATCAATCCCATTTCAATCATCTGATAACATCATGTCTTA
>VDFB02372676.1:0-27334 GCA_007258455.2 Sequoia sempervirens
TTTTTCCATGATGATCCTACACATACCCAAATATTAGGTATGATGTTCCTAAGAAGATACCTTACATGAACTAAGCAAAATCCTTTTTAATGTACCTTACACTATTTTTCATTCACAATATCTATTATATGTCCACCTTGCATGACACACTTTTCTTTCCTATTGAGCCATCTTGTTTGTTCATGGCTGTCAAGTATATGAAGTTTTTCTTGCCTTGTGAATGTTTTTTTTCACATTGTGTGGCACTTTATCAAAGTTATTAGAAGGTATAGCTTTGGTATGGTTGTATGTATCGGAGCCAAACATTAGGTGTGACTTTCCCATAGCCACTTGCTTGTGTGTGTGAATGCATTCTAGCTGCATGTGTATGTGTCTTTCCTCTCTAGGCGCTCACATAGTGTTTGGCATAAGGTTCCACTAGCCCTTGTAAGCATGAATTTGGTTTTCATAGTGGAAATCATGTTCCAATGATAAGCCAACCTTTCTAGATACTCACCTAGTGAATAGCCTAAAGTTTAATTTCCTTACAGTGAGCATACATTTTTTGGAAAAACAACTTAGATCTGATCCAAAACATTTGGGACAAATGATCAAAGCTTGATCCACATTTTCATTCTTTTTCTTTTGTCTAAAAAATAGTGCTGCCACAATAGTGGTTTACACTTTTTGGGAAATCCTGATTTTTGTTGAAATCACATATTTTTAGAAAATATAATGATTTAAGCATTGAAATTTTTCATTTAAAGGATTCCAACTAAAAAAGGTTTGATAAAACCACCTTAGACCAAGCCCTCTTGGATAGAACCCTGCTGGTTTTAAACCATACCTATAATGAAGTCTCCTTTACACCTGTCAAAATGATGATAAAAAACTACTTTTGATTTACCTTTTGGTGGATCAAATGAATTCATTTAAAATTTATTTTTTGTAAGTATATAGTCCTTATTATATGCTTCTAGAAAATTATAATTTTGATTTAAATTAATTTTATTATTATTATTTTTTTTTATTTCTTGTGAATGTAGGTTTTTAAAAGAAAATCAAGCTCTCTATTTTGCACATGTCAAAAATAGAAGATTATCAAAAAAAATATTTGAAAAATATGAGTGCACTAGATATTGAAGTCCTTGATCTACAAAAAGAATAAAAATGAATTTTGATACATACAAAAAAAGTTACGCGTTATACGGTCGCGCTATGTACGAATTGTAATTGGTTTGACTTCAAAACTTGATTAAAGAAAAAATATTCAATAAAAAACTATATAACTAAGTGGAAGCACTAGATATCAAAGTTACAAATGTAAATTCAAAAGAATCATAATTTTATCCTTCATGGAAAATAAGTTATGTGTTATATGGTGAGTGCCACTTTTTAAAAATGTTGTTTTCTGAAAAAAATTAGTTTTCAAGGGAGATGTAAAAATAAGTGCAATCTAATTCCAAAAATTTTGAAAAAAATATATTTAGAATCTTTAGACAAAATTTCCTGAAACTCTAGTTTGCATCATCTCCAAATTCCTCATTGTTTAGCTGCTATAGGTGCCCAAAAGTAAAGATTTAGTTAAAAAAATTATTTCAGTGTCCAATTTGGCCAAAAATTGTAAACCACTATTGTGGGATCATTATATGTTTGTGTATCTTGATCTTGCATACCATACACCTTGTGTGTGTCCCTTTTTGCTTGTGTTGGCTCGATGTAGCATCTTGGATATTGGGGGCTTGAGGTCACCCCATGATCTTTGTAATTCTAAACCATCCACATCAGCACATGTGGTCCCCTCTTTAATGTCTAATTTAGTGTGAGTTTGAAGTGAGTTCCTCCTCTCACTAAAGTGGGGGCTAAATGTAGTGTAGGAAAAATTAGACCTTTTTCACACTTAATTTGGGAATGAATAACTAATGAAAAATTAAAATTTATTATGCCTTATTTAGGGTGTTGTAAAGTGTATCTTAAAAATTTCACACTAATCTAGAGCTTTATTATTTAATTGGGTTTATTTATGTCTTAATTGGTCCTATTTTGCATCCACATGCCTTATTTAATGCATCTTTCTGAGGATAATCCCGACACTTATCAAATAACCATTCATAAGTGTTTTGTGTTATTTTTTCTAGATCTAGTGACATGGGACTCATATGCCACCTCAAGCATATGAGTCCCGCCTAGGTCTTGGGAACTGATTTCAAGTTTCACATTAAATAGGACATATCTTGGAGTTTCTGCCCCAATTTTGAGCCACTGGGACTCATATGCCACCTTGGTCATATGAGTCCCACTCTAATCAAGACCCATTTTGAATTTGATTCTTGGCAAGATTTTATCTTCCTAGATTTGATATCGGCTTGTAGTGTTGTAATTTCAACAAATTTAGCATAAAAAACCTTAAATACAAGGCTATTTCACATAGTTTCATCCTAAAACCTTATAATAAATACATAGCACTTTCATAAGAGTTCACAAGAGCATTCAAGAACATTCAAGAACATTTCAAGAGGATTAAAAGTCATATTTGAAGAAGATTCTTGCAACAATTCAAAATTCATCATCATGTAAAAGGCATAGTACAACAAGCATATTATTGAGCTAGTGTTGTTGATGTACCATTGATGATCCAAGTTAAGCATTGTTTTATATCTAATTCAAGACACAAATATACATTCTTCATGGATCATATGTGACTTTCTATGAAGAGGACAACCTATCCTCTTTCACTAAGGTATTCTCACAAGTAGGGGAGGTGTTGGGAGATGAATGGAGACTAGGTAAAGTAATGTCAATAAATGTTTCAATGATCTCATTTTCTTGTCTCATAATATATTTCCAAGGGGAAGGAGGAGAGGGACAAAAAATACATTCATGATTCTCAATGATTGTATCTTTCTTCACCAAGATACCTTCATCACTAATAGGGGAGGTATCCAGAGAAGAACAATTATGGTTGTCATGATTTCCTATGCTTGCATTATCTTTCACTAAAGCATTCTCACAAGTTGGAGGAACATTTTTTTTCTTAACATGCTTAGGATTGTAAGATACTAACATTGTGTGCTAAAAAATGAAAAGTAGATTTATTCATCTTACACCATGCTTGAAGAATGTAAATAATGTATATCCAAACATCAAAAGTAATTTTATCAAACTCATGCAAATCTTAATGAATATAAACATTATGTATGCAACAATGCAAAATTGTAGAAATGTAAACATTTTCAAATCTAATTTTTTTATTGCTACTGAAAGGATTTTGAAATGATTCAAAAATAGCTACACTAAATGGATGATTTTGACATAGATTCATAAAACAAAAGTTCTTGAAACTTTCTAGACTGATACTATATAGTTTACCAGCAAGCCTAGGAAGTACATAAAATCAACAAAAAGCTTAGAAATAGTGGTTTTTGTAGGCCTCTAGGGACTCATTTGCCCAACGTGGTGAATGGTCCTAGTATGCTTCTTCGAGAAAGTCTAAATTTAGAAATGAAGCTTGTAAATTATGAAAAGTTGTTTTTTATGTACCCCTATCAGGGAATCATTCACCACCTTGGTTGAGTGGGTCCTAAATTAAAGTTTTTGAATTGGTTTTTACTAATTTTTAAGCTTTTTTCATTGAGTTTCAATTTTAGTTCTATAATAGTATTTTCAGTTAAAGATTTCTGCAAATGTGTTATGAAATGCAAGTTCAAAAGGTGGTGAAATGATGAATTACAAAACCTAGTTTGATATGAAATTTTGTTTTTATTTTTAAATGAAAATTTTTGTGATCTAAATGGTATGCAACATGACTGATTTGTTTTTATTTTTTTTCATATTTAAAAGAATGTAAAATAATGCAATTCTAAAAACCCTAGATGAGATGCAAACTTTAATGGAAACTAGGATACCCTAAATGAGATCTAATTCAATGTAAATGGATGCAAATGAATGCAATATACAACCTTGGTTGCAAGGAAAGACTCCAAAACTCCAAAATCATAAAACTACAATGTTCAGTAAGTCAGGTTCACCAAAATGAAATAAATAAAAATATAGGTAGGGTTTAATCAATATGAATCAACAAAATGATAAACCACTAGGTTTTCATTGGGTTTCACTCAATTTATGAGGGGTAAAATTCATAAATACTAATCATAAATCAATCCGAATTGTGATAATAACAATAAGGAAGGTTTTAAGGGGCTAACATAATGCGTACCTTGCTAAAAAAGTGATGTTTTGGGGTCACTAAGGACTCATTCAACCAAAGTGGCGAATGGGTCCCTATTAGGGTTTCTAAAAATGGAATTTTGGATTATGTTCTTCAATTTCTACACTCTCATAACCTAGGTGACCAGCTCCCAAAAGTCTAAAATCAATTCTATAACTTTGTTTCCATGTTCTTGCAACATGAAGGATAAATTTGCAAATTGACAACTTTGACAACTTTTCTCCAATATTTCTCTTCAACATAAAACCTACAATCACACATCAAGAGAGAATAAAACATGTTGATTGTTAGGGAATAGGGGTTTTCCTTGGTCAAACCTCATCTAGGTAATTAAACCTTGTGACGAAACAATGAAACATGAAACATGAAACAATGATACCTTAAATGATGTCTTGGAGTGTGAATCTACAATCTAACAAGAAGTGGCCATGAAGAATGTAGATCTTGATCTTGAATTGGATATGAAACAAAGCTTAAATTGGATCTTGAATGCTACATCAACACACTAGCTCAAGAACATGCTTGATGCACTATGCATTTGACATGATGATATGATCATGAATTGCTGAAATAAAACTTCAATAAGCTTCCCTTGAATTCCTTTAAAATGCTCTTGTGAAAGTGTTGTAATGATAACTTGAACTTGCTAGGTGAAACTATGTGAATTGGCCTTGTATTTATACTAAACATAAGATTTAATCCCAAAATTAAAATAATCCAATCTAGAAATAGATCTATGATTCAAAATCATTAAAATACCATCACAAATAAGTTAAAAGAGAGTTGTCATTAGTAAGGATGACCCATTCGCAACATTGGGCGAATGGGTCCTAACATGGTTTTCTAGGACCAATATATGAGGAGGTGAAATAATATGCAAAAAAGGCATCCTAGGACATAGTGGGTACACATTCCCTAGGTAGAAAATGGATTCTAGGTCACTATCCTAGGACTAAAACCTTGCCAAAGTAAGTATTATGCAACACTATTAATGAGTGTAGGGATTTATTCCTCAAAAAGTGCAATAAATAAGGCTTGCATTTGAGTGTAAGTGGCCAATTAAGCTCTAATTAACCTCAATTAATTAATAAAGCCATATATTAGTGTGAAAGTGTAAGAAAACACTTTACAACACCCTAAATAAGGCATAATTAAGTCCATTTTAGTTAAAATGGTCCTAGAGTTAGTGTGAATGTGTAAAACACATAACAACACTAAATCAAGGCATAATTAAGTTAATTTTAGTATTAATTATTCCCAATTTAAGTGTGAAAAGGTTTACTTTTTTTGATGCCACAAGAATATTCAATTCAAATCCATTTTGTAATAAGGAATAAGAACAATAATATCTCTAGAAATACTCTTAAGTGACATCATAAAAAATCATATCCACAAGGAGATAAACATGCCAAACATCCCTCAAATGAGAACTCCAAAAATATCAATTATAGCTCAAGATCCATATCCATGAAAAATAAATCATAAATGATAATACATCTAAAATTAGAATGGGAAATACCTTTTAGATGATTATTTTTTCAGTAGACCAAGAGTGGGGAATGAGATTGATACTCTAGGATATGCCAAGCTACAATGACACTCTCAAAGAAAAAAGCCTCTGTTGACCAGGTGTAGGGCAACTGAGAGGGGGGGTGAATCAGTTGTCACACAAATCTAAATTCAAAACTTTATCACTTATCAAATCTTCAACCACACTATTCTATTATTAAATATGAGCATGAAACATAGATAATGGAAAGTAAATCAACACAATGAACACCAGATTTTTATGTGGAAAACCAAATAACGAAAAAACCATGGTGAGTGTTAACTCACAATATAGAGATTATAAACTAAATAAAAAGGATTACTTCCAAGGGCTCACTGCCCAAAAGAGGACTCACTGTCGAAATACAAAGGCTCACTACCTACAAAGAACTCACTGTCCAATAGGGAGGCTCACTGCCTACAGATACAAAAGAGAACAAAAGATCCACCACAAAAATTAAAGCACATTTGTAGGATTATATAAACCTTCAGTTCATTGCCTTCAACACACTAGAAAATTGTTCTCACAACTCACTCATACACACTTCTACTCTTATGATTTGTTGCACACTTTTATCACGTTACAACACACTATCATACAATTCTTCACAACTCGCCTTACTTTTATACCATTCTCAACCTTAGAAACATTTACCAAGATTAGCCACAACACATCATTTCATAAATCTAAAATAGGTTGGTTACTCTAATTTCCCATGGTGGAAAGGAATAAGAGTGGACCAATAAAAGCATAAGAATAATATTTTTGAATCTTCTACATGCTTCCTGATTTAAGTTTTATTCTTTGAATGAAGTGTAAACACTAGGTCGGCCAAACCTAATGAAAACACAAATTATCAATGATGCACTTGCTTCTCGACAAGAATACGACATGTGAACGATGTAGCATGCTTCATTATGCACAAGAATACATCTTAGAATATTCTAGATACATCCACAACAAAAATATCAAGCTTCAAACATTGAACTCCTTTCATCAGACAATACAGACTGTGCAAACACACACAGAAACACTAAAACCTAATTTTCAGATCACCAAATTCCAAACCTCTTCACCAGAGCATAGGAAAGGCCTTCAAAAGAAATCTCCCAAATCCACATGATCTGAAACAAAATAGTGTAGAAATGCAAAGAAAAAATATTTCTCCCTCTCCATATAACACTGACACTGCCAGTAGAACACATATATCGGTGGTCACAACTTTCATGAACAATCTCACTAGAAACTGAAACTTAGACTATATCATGATTGGATCATTATCAACACACATGTAGATCCACATAGGCATAGGATCAACATAGGAGACATGTAAAGAACATACCAGAGCACACACTAAATACTTCCAACATTTTGACTTCTTTTCTTCATTAATTTTTATCAAAAGAACTTGGAAACTCATCAAAACAACATATTTGCAATGCTATAAAGATAGCTCCATGTACTCACAACATCTCAATAGAATATCAACCATACATGTACAATTTGCAACATAATGAAGAGTGTTGAGATTAATGACAACACCACCAAACTAGCTCATAACTACAACAATCTCCCCCTTTGTCATTGATGGAAACAAATAACCTTCTCTCCACCTTTGACATAAATGGAAAATAACAACTACTTTGGTTACTCCCCCTTAGGAGTACACTCATACTACAATAATGAAAAACTTTTCTACTCCCTCTATAAAGTAGACCCATCAATTAGGCCACGTAAATGAAGAATCTGTGAACTCACTAGACTGGTGCTTCTTCATGTGCACCTAGTTAGGAGGGCCAATGACCCCCAATCTCTCCCTAAGATGCTGAAAACTATCCTTTGGAAGAGCCTTAGTAAATATGTTTGCAATCTATTCCATTGTACTTACATACTCCAGTCTGACCTCATTCTTCAACACTTTCTCTTTTAGAAAATGAGACTTGATAGATATGTGCTTCGTTCTTGAATGCATAACTAGATTCTTTAAAAAAAATATTGCACTTTTATTATCACAAAAAATAGAAATAGGCTCATCACATACTATACCAATGTCTTTTAGAGTTTGCTTCATCCACAGAACTTGTGTACAACAAGATACTGCAACAATATATTCAGCCTCTATAGTGGATAAAGAAACCGAGTCTTGCTTTTTAGTCAACCATGAAACTAGTCTTTTTCCAAGAAAGAAAGCACCACCACTAGTACTCTTTTAGTCATCTACACATTCGGCCCAATTAAAATTTGTATAAGCACTTAGGGTGAAACCATTACTCTTAGGATACAATAGTCCATAATCCGGTGTGCCTTTAAGATATCTAAATACTATATTTACAACCATAAGATGTGATTCTCTAGGATATTCTTGAAATATAGCAACTAAACACATTGCATGCATATTTTCTGGTCTAGTAGCAGTAAGTTACAATAGTCCACCAATCATGGTTTTTTATTTGCTCTGAGCAGTATTAGTTGATTTATCAACCTTAGTTTACATTCGATTACCATAGGAGTACAAACTAGTTTAGAATCCTCCATTCCAAAGTTTTTCAATAGTTCTTTCAAATACTTAGATTATGAAATGAATATCACTTTTTTAATTTGATTCACTTGTAGACCAAGAAATAAATTAGAAGTACCTCGATCCCACAATAGTGGTTTACAATTTTAGCCAAACTAGACAACTTTGGAATACTTTTTTTTATCTAAATTTTCACTTTAGGAACCTTAACTATAAGCGTGACTAAACCGTGAGGAATTTAAGATGATGTAAACTAGAGTTTGTGAAATTTTTGTCTGTAGATTCACAAATATGTTTTTTCAATATTTTTTGGAATGTATTTTGCACTTCCTTTTCCATCTCCCTCAAAACTAGTTTTTATCATAAAACAACATTTTAAAAGAAATTGATGCTCACCATTATAGCAGCATAATTTTTTTTCCATGAAGAATAAAATTCTAATTCTTTAAAATTTAGATTTGTAACTCTGATATCTAGTCCTTCCACTTGGTTAGATAGTTTCTTATTGAATATTTTTTCTTTAATCAAGTTTGAAAGTCAAACCAATTACAATTCAGACATAGGCAGACTGTATAATGTGTAACCTTTTTTGTATGTATCGAAATTCAAAAAAAAATGTTGGATCAAGGACTTCAATATCTGGTGCACTCGTTTTTTCATTTTTGATAATATGCTATTTTTTTCCACATGTGTAAAACAAAGAGTTTGATTTTAGGTGAACAATGTACATTCAAAAGGGAAATAAAAATAAAATATAATAAAATTAAATTTATTTAAAAGTTATACTTTTGAAAAGATAATAATAAAGGGCTACACACTTATTGAAAATAAATTTTAGAAACAATTCATTTGATCCTCCAAAGGTAAATCAAAGAAGTGTGGTTTTATGTCGGCAATTTGATAGGTGTAAAGGGACTCTGTTATAGGTATGGTTAAAAACTAGCAAGGTTCTATCAAAGGAGGCTTGTTCTAAGGTGGTTTGATCAAAGCGTCTTCAATTGGAATACTTTAAATGGAACATTTCAAGGCTTAAACCATTATATTTTCTAAAAATATGTGATTTCAGAAAAAATGGAGTTCCTCCTAGAAGTGTAAACCACTATTGTGACATCCTCTAATTCTTGCGTTTCTTCGCTTGATAGTCATTTGCTGCGTGCCTAAAGTATTACCATCAACATAAACTACTACAATCAACATTTTATTACCTTGCACTTTCAAGTAGAGGTTGTTGTCAACAAAACCTTTGTTGAATCCTTTCTTTGTCAAATATATGTCCAGTCTTGCATACCAAGCTCTGGGAGCTTGCTTCAATCCATACACTACCTTCTTCAGCTTACAAACCATGTCCGGTTTGTAACACAGTTGAACTCCTTCAGGCTGCTCCGTGTACAATTCTTCCTCCAATTCACCATTCAGGAAAGCTGACTTAACATCCATCTAATATACCTTGAAGTCCTTGTGTGAGAAAAATGTGAAAGACATTCTGATAGCTTCCATTCTGGCCATAGGACCAAATGTTTCCTCAAAATCTATTCCTTGAACTTGTGAATATCCTTTACCTACCATTCTTGCTTTATTCCTCACGATTTCTCCATTTTCATTTAGCTTATTTCAGAACACCTATTTCAAACTAATCATAGGCCTAGGGACTATTTCCCATGTCTAATTATTCTCTATTTGTTGCAATTCCTCTTTCATAGCTATCATCCAACTTTCATCTTCACATGCTTCCTTCACATATTTTGGTTCTATTTTAAAGAGTAAACATATATTTACTTTAGTTATAACTTTGCTTCATGTCTTCACACCTTTTCTCTTGTCTCCAATTATCTAATCTTCCAGATGATTCTTCTGTAAATATTTGGGAGTCCTAGCAACAGGTTCAAATTCATTATGTTCTTCTTCTTCTACTTGTTCTTCTTCTTCTTTTTCTTCTTCTTCTTCTTTATCCTTATTTTATTTAGGTATATGTTCATAGATAGGATCATTAGGTTAACATCACTTATCTCAATAGGTCTACATATGCCTTCATCAGTGTTCACATTAGCACATTCAATAATCTTCCTTAATCTTTTGTTAAAGCATTTGTATGTTGTGCTAGTGGTAGAGTATCTAAGAAATATTCCTTCATCACATCTACCATCAAACTTTTGAATATTTTCATCATCTATTTTGATATAGCATCTACTTCCAAATACCTTAAAATATTTCATAGTAGGAGTCTCATGAGTCCATAACTCAAAAGGTGTCTTTGTGTTGTTGTGTCTAATCTGAACTATATTAAGAACATAAACAACAATATGTATCGCTTCTCTCCAATATACATCTGATACATTGGATTCTTTCATCATAGTTCTACCAGCTTCTTGTATTGTTTTGTTTTTCCTTCCAACTACTCCATTCTGCTGAGGTTTCTCTAAGCAGATATTGTCTTTTTATGCCATGCTTTTCATAGAATGCATTAAACTCACCAGAAGTGAATTCACCACCTCTATCTGATCTTAAACATTTGATTTTCAAATTTACCTCATTCTCCACTCTTTCTTTGAATACCTTAAACCTATCTAGAGCCTGATTATTTTCTCTGAGAAATGCAACCCATGCCATTTGAGTGTAATCATCAATAAGCAACATGAAATATCTATCACCATTTAGGTTTCTAGTCTTAGTTGGACCACAAAGATCAGTATGTACCTGTTGGAAATATATGTCTCAATCCCACAAGTTGAAACCTCTATTGGAGCCAAGTCGGTGTGACATGCTTTGGGTCTGGCGGACTAGCAGCTTTGAATCTTGTTGAACAGATCAGGTTGATGTGACCTTGCAGAAGTCTTGCCAAATGCTTTTACTTTGGAGCCTATCACTGTCATAGTTTGTTCATTGTAACCTCTCACTTCCTGGAGATCTCTGGCCGACATGCCATTCAATTGGCCGTTAGGGAGACTCATAGCGACCGTGGGCTTAAAATGACTTCAACACTCAGGAAGAAGTCCCAATGACATTGGAAGGTCTCACTGATGGGGATACACATTGAAGTCATTGGGATAACCTATGGCGGCTCGGTAAGAAGTCTTAATGATATGGATATCTTGCCGATAGTGTTTAATTTGAAGACATCAGAGTAGCTCAAGGTGATCATTATGAAGTCTTGGGAGCTCGAGGGATCTTGTCGATAGTAGTATGACTATGGAGTAACATGATAGAGCTCGGTGAAACCTCTTGGTTAAAGAAAAATGTCTTGCCGACTGTCATTTGATGCTCAGTATGAATTGTGAGCATTCAGAGTAACGTCTCAGTGAAAGTGATGTCTTATTGAATGTTGAATGTTTCAGTATAACCCTTAATGACTCGATATGAACTCTCAGTGAAGGGAAATAGTCTTGCCAACTATTGAATACTTTGGAGTAACTGTTGAACATCGATGTAACCTCCTAACAATAGCGATAAGTCTCATCAACTATTGGATGCTTTAGAATAACAATGAAGGCTCGATGGGATGTCTTAGCGAAAGTGATATGTCTTAGCGACATGGCAAAAGCCGAGTGATAGCTCTTTGGACTCGATGTAACATATTTCCGATAGGGAAACTCTTGGTGATATTGAATATGAAGCCTTTGGGCATCGAGGAGACACTTCTTGTGTCTCACCGACATGCTGATAGAGTGTGAACTCATTTGAATGAGTAAGACTTTCCTATGTTGCATCTCGTGGACCAATCAAAGGATCTGAATGGGAACCGTTGGAAGACAGTCCATTGTGACAGTTCTGTGATGAAGCTCAACAGACAGGGAACAACATGAATATAGTTTGAAGTTGTAGATGCCTGTGGGTTTGGTTGGTTCAAAGAACAGTTGTGTGAATAGTTTGAATTGTATCAGAGTGATTTCTATTCTATCAAGTTTGTAACTTGAAGGTTCCTATACAAAGATTGATCATTGTGAAAGTTGTTGTAATTTGGCATCAGAAAGATTAGTCAGAACTTGTATATAATCTTTATTACTGTAATACAAAGTGACTTCTCTTGGTGTGGTTAGTTTTTCTCCCATAAGTGTTTTCCCACGTAAATCTAGTGTTCATATGTGTTTGTCTAATTCTCTGTTTCTGATATTTAATTCAAAGTATATTAAAAGTATATTTGCATTCTTCCCTAAGGTATTGATGTTAGGATAGTTTTTTCCGCATCTAATTTTCATTACAAGTGGTATTAGAGCCTATCTAGTTGTGTTATCCTTATGGGTACGTTGGGTTTTTTGTGTCAATTCTATTCAATGGGAGTCTTGTAGAAGTTTGTCAATTTCTAATTGCAGATTGAGATGGCTAGCACGTCAAGAAAGATTGAAATAGAGAAATTCAATGGCAGCAATTTTGAGTTGTGGAAACTTAAGATGGAGGATCTCTTAGTGGATCATGATCTTTGGATTGCTGTGTCTGGAGTGAAACCTACAAGCATGAAGCAAGAAGATTGGGACCTTACAGATAGAAATTCTAATGGGTTGATAATACTTTGTTTGGCAGACTTCATTCTTCTGAATGTGCATGAAGAGAAGACTACATCTTCCTTGTGGAAGAGACTGGCATCTATTTATCAGGGGAAGTCTTTGGTGAATAAACTATTCCTGAGGAAGAAGCTGTACTCTTTGAGAATACATGAAGGAGGGTTTGTAGTTGATCATTTGAATGCATTTAACATGTTGCTTGCTTAATTAACATCTGTTGGTGTGAAGAATGAAGAAGAGGATCATTGTATGCTATTATTGTATTCTTTGCCAGACTCTTGGGATCATCTAGTGATGGCTATTGGGAGTACAACATCTAGTTTTAAGATGGAAGATGTGGTTGCATATTTGTTGTCAAAAGAAATGAGAAGGAAATCAAACCAACATATTTGCAATGCTATAAAGATAGCTCCATGTACTCACAACATCTCAATAGAATATCAACCATACATGTACAATTTGCAACACAATGAAGAGTGTTGATGTCAATAACAACATTAATGACAACACCACCAAACTAACACATAACTACAACAATCTCCCCCTTTGTCATTGTTGGAAACACATAACCCTCTCTCCACCTATGACATAAATGGCAAAGAACAACTACTATGGTTACTTCCCCTTAGGAGTACACTCATACTACAACAATGAAAAACTTTTCTACTCCCCCTACATAGTAGACCCATCAATTAGGCCACGTAAATGAAGAATCTGTGAACTCACTGGACTAATGCTTCTTCATGTGCACCTAGTTAGGAGGGCCAATGACCCTCAATCTCTCCCTAAGATGCTCAAAACTATCCTTTGGATGAGCCTTAGTAAATATGTCTGCAATCTATTCCATTGTAGTTATATACTCCAGTCTAACCTTATTCTCCAACACTTTCTCTCTTAGAAAATGAGACTTGATATATATGTGCTTCATTCTTGAATGCATAACTAGATTCTTGAAAAAAAATAGTGCACTTTTATTATCACAAAAAATAGAAATAGCCTCATCACATACTATAACAACATCTTTTAAAGTTTGCTTCATCCAAAGAACTTGTGTACAACAGGTTACTGCAACAATATATTCAGCCTCTATAGTGGATAAAGAAACTGAGTCTTGCTTTGTAGTCAACCATGAAACTAGTCTTTTGCCAAGAAAGAAAGCAACTGTACCACTAGTACTCTTTCAGTCATCTACACATTCGGCCCAATTAACATTTGTATAAGCACTTAGGGTGAAATCATTACTCTTAGGATACCATAGTCCATAATCTGGTGTGCCTTTAAGATATCTAAATACTATATTTACAACCATAAGATGTGATTCTCTAGGATCTTCTTGAAATATAGCAACTAAACAAATTGCAAGCATATTATCTGGTCTAGTAGCAGTAAGGTACAATAGTCCACCAATCATGGATTTTTATTTGCTCTGATCGGTATTAGCTGATTCATCAACCTTACTTAGTTTACATCTGATTACCATAGGAGTATAAACTAGTTTAGAATCTTCTTTTCCAAAGTTTTTCAACAATTCTTTTAAATACTTAGATTATGAAATGAATATCCCTTTTTTCAGTATGATTCACTTGTAGACCAGGAAAAAAATTCAACTCACCAATGATAGACATCTCAAATTCTTTCTAAATTTATTCAACAAACGTTTTACACATTTCTTCATTTCCTCCAAAAATGATACCATCAACATAAACTACTACAATCAACATTTTATTACCTTGCACTTTCAAGTAGAGGTTGTTGTCAACAAAACCTTTGTTGAATCCTTTCTTTGTCAAATATATGTCCATTCTTGCATACCAAGCTCTGGGAGCTTGCTTCAATCCATACACTGCCTTCTTCAGCTTACAAACCATGTCCGGTTTGTAACACAGTTGAACTTCTTCAGGCTGCTCCGTGTACAATTCTTCCTCCAATTCACCATTCAGGAAAGCTAACTTAACATCCATCTAATATACCTTGAAGTCCTTGTGTGAAAAAAATGTGAAAGACATTCTGATAGCTTCCATTCTGGCCATAGGACCAAATGTTTCCTCAAAATCTATTCCTTGAACTTGTGAATATCATTTACATACCATTCTTGCTTTATTCCTCACGATTTCTCCATTTTCATTTAGCTTATTTCAGAACACCTTTTTCAAACTAATCATAGGCCTAGGGACTATTTCCCATGTCTAATTATTCTCTATTTGTTGCAATTCCGCTTTCATAGCTATCATCCAACTTTCATCTTCACATGCTTCCTTCACATATTTTGGTTCTATTTTAAAGAGTAAACATAAATTTACTTTAGTTATAACTTTACTTCGTGTCTTCACACCTTTTCTCTTGTCTCCAATTATCTAATCTTCCAGATGATTCTTCTGTAAATATTTGGGAGTCCTAGCAACAGGTTCAAATTCATTATGTTCTTCTTCTTCTACTTGTTCTTCTTCTTCTTTTTCTTCTTCTTCTTCTTTATCCTTATTTTATTTAGGTATATGTTCATAGATAGGATCATTAGGTTAACTTCACTTATCTCAATAGCTCTACATATGCCTTCATTAGTGTTCACATTAGCACATTCAATAATCTTCCTTAATCTTTTGTTAAAGCATTTGTATGCCGTGCTAGTGGTAGAGTATCTAAGAAATATTCCTTCATCACATCTACCATCAAACTTTTGAAGATTTTCATCATCTATTTTGATATAGCATCTACTTCCAAATACCTTAAAATATTTCATAGTAGGAGTCTCATGAGTCTATAACTAAAAGGTGTCTTTGTTTTGTTGTGTCTGATTTGAACTATATTAAGAACATAAACAACAATATGTATCACTTCTCTCCAATATACATCTGATACATTGGATTCTTTCATCATAGTTCTAGCAGCTTCTTGTATTGTTTTTTTTTTCCTTCCAACTACTCCATTCTGCTGAGGGGTTCTCTAAGCAGAATATTGTCTTTTTATGCCATGCTTCTCATAGAATGCATTAAACTCACCAGAAGTGAATTCACCACCTCTATCTGATCTTAAACATTTGATTTTCAAATTTACCTCATTCTCCACTCTTTCTTTGAATACCTTAAACCTATCTAGAGCCTGATTATTTTCTCTGAGAAATGCAACCCATGCCATTTGAGTGTAATCATCAATAAGCAACATGAAATATCTATCACCATTTAGGTTTCTAGTCTTAGTTGGACCACAAAGATCAGTATGTACCTGTTGGAAATATATGTCTCAATCCCACAAGTTGAAACCTCTATTGGAGCCAAGTCGGTGTGACATGCTTTGGGTCTGGCAGACTAGCAGCTTTGAATCTTGTTGAACAGATCAGGTTGATGTGACCTTGCAAAAGTCTTGCCAAATGCTTTTACTTTGGAGCCTATCATTGTCATAGTTTGTTCATTGTAACCTCTCACTGCCTGGAGATCTCTGGCCGACACGCCATTCAAATGGCCGTTAGGGAGACTCATAGCGACCGGGGGCTTCAAAGTGACTTCAACACTCAGGAAGAAGTCCCAATGACATTGGAAGGTCTCACTGATGGGGATACACATTGAAGTCATTGGGATAACCTATGGCGGCTTGGTAAGAAGTCTTAATGATATGGATGTCTTGCCAATAGTGTTTAGTTTGAAGACATCGGAGTAGCTCAAGGTGATCATTATGAAGTCTTGGCAACTCGAGGGGTCTTTTCGATAGTAGTATGACTATGGAGTAACATTATAGAGCTCGGTGAAACCTCTTGGTTAAAGACAAATGTCTTTCCGACTGTCATTTGGTGCTCAGTATGAATTGTGAGCATTCGGAGTAACGTCTCAGTGAAAGTGATGTCTTATTGAATGTTGAATGTTTCAGTATAACCCTTAATGACTCGATATGAACTCTCAGTGAAGGGCAATAGTCTTTCCAACTATTGAATACTTTGGAGTAACTGTTGAACATCGATGTAACCTCCTAACAATAGCGATAAGTCTCATCAACTATTGGATGCTTTAGAATAACAATGAAGGCTCGATGGGATGTCTTAGCGAAAGTGATATGTCTTAGCGACATGGCAAAAGCCGAGTGATAGCTCTTTGGACTCGATGTAACATATTGTCGATAGGAAAACTCTTGGTGATATTGAATATGAAGCCTTTGGGCATCGAGGAGACACTTCTTGTGTCTCACCGACATGCTGATAGAGTGTGAACTCATTTGAATGAGTAAGACTTTCCTATGTTGCATCTCGTGGACCAATCAAAGGATCTGAATGGGAACCGTTGGAAGACAGTCCATTGTGACAGTTCTGTGATGAAGCTCAATAGACAGGGAACAAAATGAATATAGTTTGAAGTTGTAGATGCCCATGGGTTTGGTTGGTTCAAAGAATAGTTGTGTGAACAATTCGAATTTAATCAGAGTGATTTCTATTCTGTCAAGTTTGTAACTTGAAGGTTCCTATACAAAGATTGATCATTGTGAAAGCTATTGTAATTTGGCATCAGAAAGATAAGTCAGAACTTGTATATAATCTTTATTACTGTAATACAAAGTGACTTCTCTTGGTGTGGTTAGTTTTTCTCCCATAAGTGTTTTCCCACGTAAATCTAGTGTTCATATGTGTTTGTCTAATTCTCTGTTTCTGATATTTAATTCAAAGTGCATCTTAATTGGACTATAATTAAAAAATTAAAAGTATATTTGCATTCTTCCCTGAGGTATTGATGTTAGGATAGCTTTTTCCACATCTAATTTTCATTACAAGTGGTATCAAAGCCTATCTAGTTGTGTTATCCTTATGGGTACGTTGGGTTTTTTGTGTCAATTCTATTCAATGGGAGTCTTGTAGAAGTTTGTCAATTTCTAATTGCAGATTGAGATGGCTAGCATGTCAAGAAAGATTGAAATAGAGAAATTCAATGGCAGCAATTTTGAGTTGTGGAAACTTAAGATGGAGGATCTCTTAGTGGATCGTGATCTTTGGATTGTTGTGTCTGGAGTGAAACCTACAGGCATGAAGCAAGAAGATTGGGACCTTATAGATAGAAATTCTAAGGGGTTGATAAGACTTTGTTTGGTAGACTTCATTCTTCTGAATGTGCATGAAGAGAAGACTACATCTTCCTTGTGGAAGAGACTGGCATCTATTTATCAGGGGAATTCTTTGGTGAATAAACTATTCCTGAGGAAGAAGCTGTACTCTTTGAGAATACAGGAAGGAGGGTCTGTAGTTGATCATTTGAACACATTTAACATGTTGCTTGCTCAATTAACATCTATTGGTGTGAAGAATGAAGAAGAGGATCATTGTATGCTATTATTGTGTTCTTTGCCAGACTCTTGGGATCATCTAGTGATGGCTATTGGGAGTACAACATCTAGTTTTAAGATGGAAGATGTTGTTGCATATTTGTTGTCAAAATAAATGAGAAGGAAATCTTCTGAGATGGCAAAGGAGGCCCTTTCTATTAGAAGAAGGACAAGATGTCCAAATTGAAATTAGAAGGGAGATCAAAGTCTCCTGGCAAGAAGTCCAAGGTGAAGTCATCAAATTTGTGCGCCTTTGAAGTGTATACAAAAGGTTGCAAGAAGAGGAGAAAGAAGAAGAAGAAGAAAGAAGAGGGTGTACGACAATGATATATAGCTAGTGATGCAAACACCCTCATTCTGTCCCTTAGCTCGCGGTAGAGATGATGTAGGATTTGGGGTGATACAGGACATCTTGCCACATAAGATCTACTGAGAATGGTCATGAAGTATAAGAGAATATGATGGTGAAGAGTGTACTTCAGAAGTGATTCAACTTTAGAGATTTTTGGCCATAGAGAGTCAAAATCAATTCCCGATGGTAAGAGTGAAGGGGGATCATGATATATGTCATATGCAGGTGGCTCCGAAACTTTTACATTTTGCTTAAGTATGCTAAAATGATATTGGAGTGCAAGTCAAAATACTTTTGAAAGCAGTTGCAAGAAGATGACTAGAGGTTCAATGGTGATTGTTGGCTAGAGGTGCTCTGGTGGTACCTTGGGGTTGGTGCAGAGGCATTCCAATATGGAGTGCCTTTGTAAAGTCACAGAAAGCTACTCATGGAGGTAAAGAGGGAAATATCCCTAATTATGTAAACTCTATGGAAGTAAAACTTCCAATAGAGAAGAATATGCTCTAGAATCATAGGCTAGGCCACATTGGAGAGAAAGGTTTAAAAACCTTGAAGAACAAAAACCTGGTTGAGGGACTTGAAGATTGTAATCTTCAATTTGAATTTTGTGAACATTGTATATATGGAAAGTAGCATCATGTTTATTTTTATTCCAGTCCTCATAAATCTTCTAGTTTATTAGATTATATCCATTCTGATGTATTTGGTCCAGTGGATGTTCCTTCTTTGTCTAAGTCAAGATACTATGTGTCGTTCATTGATGATTATTCAAGAAGAGCATTTTTTTATTTTTTGAAAAGTAAATCAGAAGTGTTTAGTCGACTTAAGGAATTTAAGAACCTTGTAGAAAATCAGACTAGTAGAAAAATAAAATGCTTAAGGACTGATAATGGCGATGAATTATGTTCTGATGAATTCGAGAGGTATTGCAAAGACCATGGGATTAAAAGACATAAGACTACTCCTTATACTCCACAACAAAATGGAGTTGCAGAAAGGTTCAATAGGACAGTGATGGAGATAGCATGAAGTATGCTAAGTAGTGCTGGCTTGGAGGAGAATTTTTGAGCTGAGGCTATATCTACTGCATGTTACCTAGTAAATCATTCTCCAAACTCTTCTTTTGTTGAGAAAACACCTTTGGAAGCGTGGTCTGGTAAGAAGCCCTCTTTAAGACATATCCGTGTTTTTGGCTATGAGGCATATGCTCGTGTGCTGGATGTGAAAAGATCTAAATTGGAGAACAAGGTTGTCAAATGTATTTTTATTGGCTATAGTGTTGTCATAAAAGGATACAAGCTTTGGAATCCTAATACGGAGAAGGTTGTATATAGCAGAAGTGTAATCTTTTATGAGCTAAAACCTTCTACCTTGGATCTACAATCAGAGACAAAGTCAAAAAACAATAAGGATGTAGTTGTAATTCCTCCTACACTAGAGAAAGAGTAATTCAAAATTCAAAATTTACTTGAAGCTGAGGAGAGATCAAGCAATTCTAAAAGTTCTAAAGAAGAAGAACCTCAGCCTCAGCAAGTGAGGAGGTCAACTTGTGAAAGAAAACAACCAGATAGGTATGGGTTCTCTTTGATAGATTCTACTTATGCCTATGCTTTAATTTCTAGCACTAATGATCCTAGTGCTATAAAGGAGGAATTTAAAATGTCTGATTCAGACTCTTAGTTGGAAGCCGTGATTGAAGAAATGGCATCATTAGAAAAGATTGAAACTTGGAGTTTGGTGCACTTGCCTAAAGGCAGGAAAGTTGTTGGCTGCAAATAGGTATTTTAAAAGAAGATTGGTCTGGATGGCAGTGTCAAAAAATATAAGGCAAGGTTGGTTGCGAAGGGTTATTCCCAAGTAGAGGGAATTGATTATGGGGAAATTTTTTCTCCTGTAGCTAAGCTGACATCTATTGTATTTCTTTTGTCACTTGCAGTAGCGTATGAATTAGAGGTTGGACAGATGGATATGAAGAAAACATTTCTTCATGGTGATCTTGAAGAAGAAATCTATATGTCCCAACTTGAGCACTTTGTGGAGAAAGGTAAAGAAAAACTGGTTTGCAAGTTAAAGAAGTCTCTGTATGGGTTAAAACAGTCACCTAGAATGTGGTACCATAAATTTGATACTTTTGTATTGTCTTTAGGATTTGTATGAATCAAATTTTGATCATTGTGTTTTAATGTCTCATCTGAGAAAGTGATCAAAGTGTATTATTTCTCTCTATGTGATGATATATTTGTTCATAGGCAATAGTAAGCTAATGATTTCTAATCTTAAGTCGGTTGTTTACTAGAAGGATTCAAAATGAAAGATCTTAGTGCGACCAAGTTATATTACAGGGATGGAGATAACCAAGGGGCCCGAGGAATAGTAGAAAACTTCCTCTCGATCGGAGTAAGTATATCAAAGGTACATTCTAGAGAGTTTTTTGTATGAATGATTGCAAGTAGCTAGTTATTCCAATCTTGTATGAATGAAGCTATCTGTGAAGTACATCCAAAATCTCCTAAGAGATAGAGGACATGGCCAGTGTACCCTATGCTAGTGCATTAGGTAGTCTTATGTATGCAATGGTTTGTACAGGCGGAGACATTTCCTAATTGAGTAGGATTTCTTAGTTGGTTTATGGCTAATCTAGGAAGAACACATTGGGATGCTATGAAGAGAGTGTTTAGATATTTGAAGGGAACTTCAGAATATGCTTTGTGTTACCATGGGAACTTGGTTGAGTCACAGAAGACTCTCAGCATTCGTGGATATGTAGATTTTGATTGGGCAAGGGACATTGATAGCAGAAGGTCCACCAATGGATAAATTTTCATGTTGAATGATGGTGCAGTGAGTTGGATGAGTAAGTGGCAGGTTGTAGTCGCTTTGTCCACTACATAGGTTGAATATATGGCAGCTACTCATGCTTGTAAAGAAGTAGTTTGGTTAAAAATTTTGTGTTCTAACATTGGTTTTGATGTAGGACTAATAACTATTTTTTGTCATAGTCAGAGTGCAATTTGTCTGGCAAAGAATCCTACTTTCCATGCCAGGATGAAACATATAGATGTACACTACCACTTTGTATGAGATATGGTGGAGGATGGAAAGGTCAGTTTGGAAAAGGTTGATACTCTGTAGAATGTTGCACATTCATTGACGAAGCCAGTGAGCACAGACAAGTTCCTGTGGTGTGCCAGTTCAATGGGCCTTAGTGCCCATAATTTTTATTAAGTTTTGTTGTGCTCTAGATGTGCCTATGTGATCTTCGTCAAGTGGGAGATTGTTAGAAATATATGTCTCAATCCCACAGGTTGAAACCTCTATTGGAGCCAAGTCGGTGTGACATGCTTTGGGTCTAGCCGACTAGCAGCTTTGAATCTTGTTGAACAGATCAGGTCAATGTGACCTTGTAGAAGTCTTGCCAAATGCTTTTACTTTGGAGCCTATCGCTATGACAGTTTATTCGTTGTAACCTCTCACTGCATGGAGATCTTTGGCCGACAGCCCATTCAATCGAGCGTCGGGGAGACTCATAGTGATCGGGGGCTTCAAAGTGACTTCAACATTTGGGAAGAAGTCACAGCAACATTGGAAGGTCTCACCAACAGGGATACACATTGAAGTCATCGGGACAACCTATGGTGGCTCGGTAAGAAGTCTTAATGATATAGATGTCTTTCCCATAGTGTTTAGTTTGAAGACATCAGAGTAGATCAAGGTGATCATTATGAAGTCTTGGAAACTTGAGGGGTCTTGCTGATAGTAGTATGACTATAGTGTAACATGAGAGAGCTTGGTGAAACCTCTTGGTGAAAGATGAATGTCTTGCCGACTGTCGTTTGGTGCTCGGTATGACTTGTGAGCATTCAGAGTAATGTCTCAATGAAAGTGATGTCTTGCTGAATGTTGAATGTTTCGGTATAACCCTTAATGACTCGGTATGAGCTCTCAGCAAAGGATGATAGTCTTTCCTACTGTTGAATACTTTGGAGTAACTATCGAACATCGATGTAACCTCCTGGTGATAGGGATAAGTCTCATCCACTGTTGGATGCTTCAGAATAACAATGAAAGCTTGATGGGATGTCTTAGCGAAAGCGATATGTCTTGGCAACATGGTGAAAGTTGAGCGATAGCTCTCTAGACTCGATGTAACATCTTACCAATAGGTAAACTCTTGGTGATATTGAATATGAATCGTTTGGGAATTGGGGAGACACTTCTTGTGTCTCACCGACATGCCGATACAGTGTGAACTCATTTGATCGAGTAAGACTTTCCTATGTGGCATCTCATGGACCAATCAGAGGAGTCGAATGGGAATCATTGGAAGACAATCCATTGTGATAGTTCTATGAGGAAGCTCAACAGACAGGGAATGACATGAATATAGTTTGAAGTTGCAGATGCTCATTGGTTTAGTTGGTTCGAAGAACAGTTGTGTGAATAGTTTTAATTAAATCAGAGTGATTTGTATTCTGTGAAGTTTGTAACTTGAAGGTTCCTGTACAAAGATTGATCATTATGAATTTTTTTGTAATCTGGCATTAGAAAGATAAGACAGAACTTGTATGTATTATTTATTACTATAATACAAAGTGACTTGTCTTGGTGTGGTGGGTTTTTCTCCCATCAGGGTTTTCCCACGTAAATCTGGTGTTCATCTATGTTTGTCTAATTCTCTATTTCTGATATTTAATTCAAAGTGCATTTTAATTGGATTGTAATTGAAAAATTAAAAGTATATCTGCATTCTTCTCTGAGGTATTGATGTTAGGAGAGTTGTTTCCGCATCTAATTTTCCTTACAATACCAACTACAACATATCAGTAGTAGAATATTCTTTTCCCTTAAAGCCACATCTTATATACTTCCCTAGTTGACAACTTCTGCATATAGTATTAGTAGGTCTTGTGATTCTAGGTAGTCCTCAAACTATCTTCTTTTTACTGATCTTGACAAGGTTATCAAAATTCACATGTCCCATTCTCTGGTGTCATCACCAACTCTCATTGATATGAGATACAAGACAATGACCATCAACTCCTTTCAACTAATAGATGTTTCTGTGAGTTCTTTGTCTAGTGAGAATAATATCTCCATTTTCATATCCTTTTCTAATTTCACAAGTATTGTTCTGAAATAAAAGCTTAAAGCCATTTCTATACACCTTACCAACACTTAAAAGATTATTCCTCAAACCCTTCACATAATATACATCATCATTACTATGCACTCCATCAAAATTAATTGACCCTTTGCCATAGATCTTAGCTCTTGAATCATCAGCAAACATGACTAAACCACCATCATATTTTTCAAGTTTATTGAACTTACTCTTATCTTTGGTCAAGTGAATTGAACATCCACTATCAATTACCCAGTATTCCTCATCCTTTCTTGCATGAAATGTAGTAACCAAAGTACCTTCCATCCTATTCTTCTTAACTTCTAGAGGTTTCTTACTCACACATTTTCTAGAGTTAGTGGACATAGATTTATTTTCCAAAGCTAAGAATAAGCATTCACTATCATCAACCTCATTTTTAGATTCATCATCATAAATACCTGCCTCTTCCTTAACATAGTACAACTTCTTATACTTCTTATCTAAAGAAACCA
Source organism: Sequoia sempervirens (assembly GCA_007258455.2). Classification (NCBI taxonomy): domain Eukaryota; kingdom Viridiplantae; phylum Streptophyta; class Pinopsida; order Cupressales; family Cupressaceae; genus Sequoia; species Sequoia sempervirens. The sequence continues at coordinate 24,034 of VDFB02372676.1, forward strand.
ACAATCACAAAGATATAAATCAAGCACAGTGAACACACCAAACTATATGCAATCAACCTAGTTAATAGATAGTCAGGGGCCTCCTTATAAAGGAGAAATATCCAAGTAGGAGGTGTTGAGGTGTTTCAACACCTCAACAATCTATAAACTAGCTAAGAAAAACATTAGGAAAATATCAACCTACACAATAAATGCCTAAGTAGGCTTAGGTCAAGATATGTGTATACAAGCATTAACTACACTGACACCCCTCCTTAAGCATAACTTAGGTTGGCATGGATAAAATGGGTCTGGACTACAAGCCTAGTAAGGTACCCATGTACAATGCAATCTCTCTAAAAATTAGAGTAAGATAGAAAACCCAATGGGAAAAAAACTATCCTCCAAAAAGAGAGAAGTGAAGACTAGAAAGCCCCCCCAAGGATGATGATGATGTTGATATAGACCGCACACCATGGAGATATCATAGATGAATGAACTTGCTCTCAATGAAGGGTTTGGTGAAGATGTCAACAACCTACTTTGAAGAATGGCAAAATACTAATTCAATGATCTTACCATGAATCAAATCTTGAATGTAATGCATATGAATCTCTATGTGTTTAGTTTGTTGATGCTTAACCAGATTCCTGCATATCTGAATAGTACTCTAGTTGTCACAATAGATGACTATAAGTTTCTTGAAAGGACTACCAAACTTAGAAAGAATTCCTTCAAGCCATATAGCCTCAGTAGCTAAGTTAACAACCCCCCTAAACTCTTCCTCTATGGATGATATAGCAATAGCATTCTGCTTCTTGCTAGACCAACTGATAGGACCTTCAAACCAAGTGAAAATTTGTAACCTGAAGTGGAATTACGATGCTCAGTGTCACCAGCCCAATATGAATTTGTATAACCAACCAAGTCAAGTGATGAACCAACTCTGTAGTGAATCCCAAACCCAAGAGCACCATGAAGATAGTGAAGGATTCTCTTAGTTTCTTTCCAATGTAGCTCATGAGTTTTTTGCATGAATCTCGAAACCATGCCTACTACATAGGAAATTCCTATCCTAATATGAGTCAAGTATATAAGATTACCAACAAGTTGTTGATACAATGTAGCATCAACCAATGGTGTAGTACATTAAGTCTCAAGCTTGACTCCAAAAAGAAGGGGAGTCAAAGATGGTTTGCAAGTAGTCATATGAAAACGTGCAAGTATATCAAGAGTATACTTGGGTTGTACAAGAGTAATCCTTGAAGCTGACTGTGAAATATCTATTCCAAGGAAGTAGTGCAATAAACCCAAGTTTTTCATGTCAAATCTATCCTGAAGTGATGTCTTCACTACTACAATGGCAGATGAAGTACTAGTAATCAAAAGATCATCAACATATAGAACCGGTATAAAAATTGAATCATCCTATCATAGTAGATACACATTGGGATCAAAATGAAATCTAGTAAAACCTGTAGATAGGAGGTAGGAGTCCATCTTTGGATACCAAGTTCTAGGAGCTTGCTTAAGGCCATAGAGAGATTTCTTAAGTCTACAAACTAAGGATGAATCCTGAACAAAACCTAGTGGTTGTTCCATGTAGATTTCCTCCTTAAGGTCTACATGAAGAAAAGCACTCTCCACATCCATCTGATGTACATTCCATCCATGTGATGTAGCTATAGGAAGTGTGAGTCTGATGGAAGTCATCTTAGCAACTGGTGCAAGGGTATGTGTAGGATCATGATGCCGCCAAAAAGTGGCAATATGATGGGTATATATAGGGTATGTGGCTAACGACTTTTTTTAACCTAAAATTGATGAAACAAAAAGGGTTCTTAAAGGAGATTCTTAGCTTTCCACCAATATAAATTATACTTTATTTTAAATTTAATAAATAATTATTATTTAATTTCAATTTGAATTACAACTAAAATCTTGATTGATAGGTTAATTGAAAAATATCTATAGATTTCAAATAGTATCACATTTTTTAAATATGAGACTTGTGTCACATTTTGTGCTTCACATAGTATAGGATTAAAAAAAAGAAAAAATGAATTTCATGAAGTTTTGACCAAGTTAAGGTGGTCAGAGATACAGGTTTTTATATTTTTTGAAATTTTTAATAAAAAATTCATAATTAATTATTTACTTGGAAAAAAATTACAAAAAAATATGCATCACATCGGGACATGAGTCCTCTACCTACATCTAAAATCTTATAAAAAAATATTATCATTTGGTTGTCATTAGGGTGGTCAGACAGACACCTACTTCTTCTTTTTTCCTTGAAATTTAAGTACTATTGCATTGAAATTTCAAATTTTCACCAAATAAATTTTCTTTTTTAAAAATAAACCTAGTAGTTTAGAAACTACATTCAATTTTCTACAGATTCTATTCTTACACATTTTTGAAATAATATAGATAACTTATTCAAATTTTTACATCAAGTTGCCTAACTCTAATTTTTTTGAATTTTTTGCCACTTAAGGGCTTGTTTTTCCCATGATGATCTTGCACATGCCCACAATGGTTTATGTATAGTCAATGCCTACAACTTGTGAAAAAACTTTGACAACCAGTCATTCTTTGTACTTATCAACTAACCCATTTACTATAAATTTAGTTTGATATATCCACCTAGATTGAACTATCTTCCTTCCCTTAGGAAGTGAAGTCAAATCCCAAGTGTGATTTCTAATCAAGGAATCATATTCCTCATCCATAGCAATATCCCACTATAGTATGCCTAATGCCTTTTTGAATGTCTATGGATAAAAAACTAAAGCAAAGAAGGCATGCGGCCCCCCTTGAAAATCTACTTGAATCAATCTATCCTCTACTGAATTCTATACCACAATATCTGTCCTATGTATAGTGTAAGACATGGGTGAGTCTAGTGTAAATATATCAACTTCTAATGCAATCCCTGAACTAGATGAAGATGAACCCTCATCACTATGAGAACTGGAAGAAGAGGATTCTAGACACTAGGAATCTACTGAGAATGATCTGAATCATTGGTACTATAAACAAGATCTTAAGAATCCACAATATGTTGAGAAGTGTCAAGTATAGTTTCAGGAGATGTTTCTTGAAATTTAACACTTCTTTCAATAAACTCATGTATGGTAGGGTGGAGTAGGTGATAGCCTTTTACACCATCTAGATATCCCACAAAGATGTAAGGTTTGGATTGTGGATCCATAGCCTTGTGTTTCTCTTTTGGAATTTGTGTCATGGCACGTGAGCCAAAAACTCTAAAATGATCAATTGCAGGTTTCCATCATTTCCAAGCTTCAAAGGGAGTGAT